>CM037917.1:4753589-4906089 GCA_021346845.1 Apeltes quadracus
CTGAGTGAAATAATGTGAAAATGTGTTACATTCCTCGTGTGAATCCCACACAACACCAAAGCCGAATGAAGTTCACGTGAAAGAGATAAAAAATGACCACGACGACAAAAGTTATACAAGAAGACTTTCATCGTTGTTTATGGCAACCACGGGTTCCACAGCCCATCCGACTCCAATTACGTCGATTCAGTCAATAACATGTTTTTTTTTTTTGTTGGTCTGCACGCTGTGAAACCGTTTTCTGTGTAAAACAGGCGCGTCGAGGCTGAAGGCCCGTAGCCAGCGTTGACTGATCTGCTTCCAGTAATCGTGTCATGTGAACAGATAACATTCAGTGGGCGCGGCTTGAAACGCTGCCCCTTAACCTGCCAATTCAAAAAGACCCAACCCGAACGAGCGTTCATGTGCTTACGGTTTGTCTGTTTACTGTTTGCTGTTGCCAGTGTGAAGCTCCTGCTCCTGCGGGCATCTTCCCGGCTGTTTTGACCTTTCACCTCCTTTTTTTTAGGGAGTGAATCCCCTTGGATTGAAGCGTCGGTACATATTTTTTACTATCGTTTTCCCACAGTGTCTTCGTTATGCTTCACGACAGCGCTTCCCACATGTGAGGAATCATCGCCCTACCTGTTGTTTCATGCGTCGAGATCAGCCAGTGACTTTTGCAAGACAGCGCGCAGGCTGAAGTTGGCGGGCGAGTGTCTCTTTTATAGGGCGTCCCCTGAGACAAGTCAGGACTCGAACAATAGGACGTCGTTATGCATGTCAGCCGGGGAGGAATGCTGGAGATCCGCCGGTATACAACCAGGCAATTACTCTCGCGTACGTCAGCTCTCTCCCCTGTCTTTGGCCGCAAGCCTGCAATTTCCCAATTACTAAGCCTCGTTGGAACTGCTCTGACAGCACTGCGTCTTCCCGGTAGATGGTTGCAGACGTTTCTGTTCATCCCTGACCTCTTGAACTGCAACCTGTGGCCTGTGCTGTGGATAAATAAATGCGTCAAAAACAGAGAGATCTGCTCGGTGGCTTGTGTGGGTGGTAAAATGGTTTTGCAGCTGTGGCGCACCAGTTTCCCTTTTTTTCAGCTTTGTCGTTAAAGTTTAGGGGGTTAATGGGCAGAGATGTGAAAGAGGAGTGGGCGCATGAATAGAGGGGAGATTAATAGGCAAATCGTTTTATCAATAGCATATTAGATGTGGTGTTTCCTGCATAGAGGCTCCCACAGGGATCCTTAGAGGGAAATGCGGGGGACTTCAATTTCCTGTTATTTTACTTTCTGGAACAATAGCAGTAAATACATGACCGAGTGTCTCATCCGACTGTTGTTTCCCATCACGACAGAGACGAACACTGCGCACTAAACCATAATGGGTTGAATATTTGATTGAGCTTTTGGATGTCGGCGTTTCTTACGGGAAATTGCTGGGAGGGGATGACGGGGCACAGCTTGTGACCGTCGCGGCAGGTTTACCTCTAAATCTCCTCCTCTGACGTCACAATACATGAGGTCATAACACCCTCTGCTTAGAAACCACCCTGCTTAGAAACCACCCATTTCGAGACAGCCTCTCTTTAGAAACTGTTCGGTTGAGCAGGCTTGTCTGCACACAACGAAACTTGAGCCGGAAGGTAGCACAGCAGGTTCCTAAAAACTACTTCTGGTAAAACAGGGAGGAGAAGGGCAGCTGACTCAATGAACTGACAGTAAACAGTTCACCTCCGTGTGGAAATGGGACAGATTAAGGGTGTACAACAGTCGGAGCAGAGAATACACCGAGACACCAACAAATGAGAAAATGACTCATTCACCTTCTGCTTTTGGTGTAATTACGATAATGTCTCAACAAGTCTCACGTGAAATGAGCTGCTGTGATCCATCCAATGTAGTTACACTTCTTTGCAAGACCTGTCATGAAAGGAGTAATAATCACCTGCATAAAAAGTATGTGAGTTAACACGTTATGCACAAAAAAAATGACAAATGGACTCATACTTAAGGTGGCTTTTTTCAGTGCATTTCTAGGAATATAACCACTGACACTCAAACGTCTCATATTTACGATGTCTAGTGAATTTCTAGAGTCTAGATTTTACAAAATACAATATTTTATTTTTGGGGACGGAACGCTTTCTCAAACAGACTGGGTTGAGATGGTCTTTAGAAAAAGATAAACGGAAACACAGAAGTCACAAGAAAAGCCCGAGGCACTCTCTTTGTAAGGCATTAAAAGGCCTTCATTGAAATTTCATGTTAGACCGAATATCAAACTCTGACACGCTTTGGCATCAAACGTTCGTCAGAGTTTGCGTCTCAGTTTTCTCAAAGGTCTAACATGTCATTACAATAAAAGCATTTCAAGACTTTAAAAACCAGTGCCTGAGAGTTTTTTCTTACTTTGTTTTTATTTAAACCAATAAGAGTGTTACTAACAACCACATTTAAATGCATATCTTCAATAGTACATAAAGGGCATCCTTTATAAGCGGCGTCAAATTGTTTTATTAATGTTTAAGAAATAATTTTTATCATAGACCGAATATAGACTATTTGGGTTTTTCAGTTCACAAAAAAATCCATTTGGTGGGTGAGTAGTGCTTTGTAAGGATCCTCACAGTACTTTTAATTTAAGTAGCTCCGAAATACCAACCAGAAAAATAGCAGTAGGCCCGCAAACAGTCGTGCATTACTGATCTTTCTTCATTTAATTGAGCTCAAAGGGAACGCCTGTGGACAGTTGTATTTAGACAAAAGGGCTCACTTTTTCTGAAAATAAACCCCCAATATTGTACAAAACAATTTACTAACCAAAAATGATATGCATGGGTTTTACTTCTCGCTTGTCTTCCTCTATAGTAGTATAGTAATGACATTATTGTTAATATTATTGTCTTTAATCCCTTCTTCCGGGGCCCGGCGACGACCCCGGAGGGTCACCCTACCCCCCATGCAGCGTCGCTCCGATGACCACCAGACAAACACACACCCCCTCCCGCCCCGCCCCTCCCCTCCCCCTGCTCCTCCTCTCCGAGGCAAAGCCCCGCCTCTGACCAGGTTACGGGGCGGGGCCTGTCTGCGCGGGGGCGGGGCCTGGCTGCGCGGAGCCGGGAGGCAGGCAGAGCTCGCCACAGCTGTGCTTCGCCCTTTGTCGGTCTCTGCTCCTCGCCTGCGCCTTTTTTCTCTATCCGGTAAGCAGGATACAAAGAGAAGGGACGGACAGCATGAAATAGAGACAGAGCACGAGAGCGACGGGGCCAGAGGGAGAACCTAGGTTTCCTAACCGGACTACAGTGCAGTCCACGCACGGATACTAAAAGAGAAGAAAGAATCCCCGGACCGGGCACGGAGCTCCGCCGATGTACGCACTGGATTTTACCCACCAAAGAGTGTCGAGACCAGGGGGAGAGGGGCGGACTTTATCGCGCAGGTACTGGTTTTTGTCTTCTCATTGTGCCAAGAGAGAGAGAGAGAAATGTAGTTTTACTGTTGCGACCTCCACCACCGGGGTTTTACTGTTTCGACCCCCGCACCCCCCCCCTCTCTCCCCGCAGTCCCGACTCCGTTTTTTTTTTTTTTTTTAGCGGTAAAGCTCCGCAGCCCGAGCCCGTCGAAGGAAGCGTCCGTCGGACGAGCTTTTGTTGCGCGGTGAGATGAAGCTCCGGGCTGCTCGCCCGTGTTTCTTTTTGTCGGCGCTCCGCCGCAGTGCCTTGCGTGCGTGCGCGTGTGTGTGTGTGCGTGCGTGCGGTTTCTTTTTTTGTGCGTCTGTGTGTCGACAGTAGCCTACGTGCAAAGTTGCTCACGCAGCGATGTGAAAGCGGCACGTAGACGGCAGCGGGCCGCGTATCGGACTCCCGTGATCAAAATACTCCGTCCCGGGAGGCGCGGAGGGGGTTTGTCCCCGCGGCGATCGTATCGCTGCGGCTCGGAGGGGGGCGGCGGCGGGGGGGGGGGCGCAGCTGTAATTGCACGTATGACGTTAGTCAGAGCACGTAACAAAAAGAAAAGGCGAAATGTCCCCTCATTTTTTTAATAAAAAATAAAATATCTAAAATTGGTGACTCCTTTTTTTAAAATGATCTACCACTATTTTATACAATATATCCATTTTATATGCCGTTATATATTTTATTCCGCTTCAGTCACCCGTATCCTTTCCAGACGAGATTCATTCCGCGCTGTAACAGTCAGTCATGGGTTTGTAATAGTCTGTTTTCAGCTGATCGTCACTGGGACTCTGGCTGTGTTGTTCGTATTCTTTAATTGTCCCTGCAGGGTCATTATGAGATCGGGCCAGTCTGTGGTTGTGTGTGTGTGTCAGAGATGTTTAACAGGTTTCGTTTCAGCAGATGAAATGAAACGAGGCTTTCCTTTCCCAGGAAGGAAAAGGTGACCTTACCAGTCCTTCTTTTCCTCCACTGCATAATAGTTCTTTCAGGCAACGTGTTAGTCATACTCCTTTACGGATGACTTTAGTTTGGAAACTAAGATTATAGGATTATAGCTGTTATCTTTGGTGACTACATCTTTCTGTTTCTCTCTCTCTTTCTTTCTCCCAGGACTGTCGGGGCTTTAGGAGGGCATCATGGATAAAACTTTGCACATTCTCCAGAAACCCACAGAGGTTGTTGCGACTGGCATCGCCCTGGATATGAGTTTAAACATGGATGAAGGGGGAAATTTCCCAGAGCAGCGGATAGTGGGTCTTCCGGACAAAATACCTCTGGTGAAACCTTATTTCAAAAAGAAGCAGAGGAAATTGGACACCAAATGCCTCCACCGAGCCCTGGAGGACCCCATCCTGACCACCCTGCTGAGCACGGACGCGCTGGTCTCCGGGGACGGGGTGTTCGTCCCCCGGAACCCGCCGGGCAGGACCCCGGGCAACCTGTGCGCGGCGGTGGTGGTGAAACAGAACCGCATCGGCCAAGTGTGTCTCAAGCCCCCGGGGGCCGCCGGCAACGCCGCCGCCGTGGCCGTGGTGCCGGGGCTGATGGCCCGGGACGGGGACGTGGAGATCGCCGACACCACCGCGGAGCTGGAGGAGACCGAGCGGCGGGGCGAGCGGCCCAAGATCGCCGATCCCACCCCCGACGGCCGCTGCTTTCAGCCGAAACCCGGCCTGAGGGCGGCCGGCAGCCCGGTGACAATGCCGACCCCCGGCGGAGATGTCCCTCCCGCGGTCGCACCCCAGGCTCTCCACCAGGAGGGGAGCATCAAAAGCAACGACCTCTTGACCTCTGGGTCCAAAAACCCTCCAGTGAAAGACTGCACCAGGGCCCAGGACGCCCTTCCCCTCCTCCTGCTGCCCGACAAAAGAGTGCTGTTTCAGGACAAAAGCGAAGAGGCCTCCCTGGACCTGGTCTTCGAGCTGCTCACGCAGCTCCAGTATCACACGCACCAGTCGGACTCCGTGGACATCTGTGTGGATTTCCTCCAAGGACAGTGTGTGTACGGCAACGACTGTGCCCACCACCACACCGTGCTGCCCTTCCACTGGCAGATCCGCCGGAGCGGCAGCCAGACGTGGCAGAGCATCGCCGACGACTCCCAGGAACAGCTGGAGAGACTTTACTGCAACCCAGACAACGAGCAGGTCCGCCTCAAGTTTCAGTAAGTCGGCTGTGCTTTATTAGTTTATTGTGTGTGCTGCGTGCCCTCCGGTCACTGTGCAGCGACGCAGCAGTTCTGCTTTTGATCAGTGCGTGCGGGCAACGTGGCGGTTGGGTTGGGTGGAGAGGGGTCGATTCACTTTCAATTCAATCAACTCAAAAGAGGAACTGTGAACGTATTTCATGCACTTGTGGAAGCGCGTCTGCTGCCGGCGCTTCTTTTCACCGTTGAGGAGAAGATCTAAATGTACGTAAGGCATCGCACGTTGCACTCCGGCCAGTGTAATGTCGCGTCGAAAGTACCGCTGAAAAAAGGGATACATTGATTCGTTGCGTCGTCGCCGTGTCCCGCGTACGTATGAATTAACAAACATTTGACTCCTGTGACACGGCAACAATGGTGCAGTAAGCTGATAGGCTGCCTGTGTAGCTTCCTCTTTGGTTTCACCACCGGTAACAAACTGAAAGCTTCGACTCCACAGCTGTTCTGTACGAGTGTGTGTGTGTGTGTGTGGCTCACGCACTGCAGCCAAGCCAATGTGCCTGTTATTGTCACAGTTCCTAATACCATCCAAGCGTGTTTGAGAGCGTGCATCAGTTCTTTTTTTATCCCCTGTGTGCGTGTGTGCGTGTGTGTGTTTTGGCCTTTGCGTGTCTTGGTTAATGTGTACCTGACATGCATCTTTTATTTGAACTGTCATAACGGCTATTGGGCCCTTGTGTCGTCACTATAAACCAGCCTCCAATATATGGTCATCCATTTTCTGCTTTCTTTTTTTTTTTCCTGCTCCCAAACTCGCCGCTGTGATTGGCCGGAGCTCCGTCCAAACTACGGCAGAAAGCTGTGAACTTCCCTGACCCTCGGTTGCCTTGTGCGGCCACTGACACAGACGCACTTGGCAGCTTCTCGTCATCCCTCGGTCATAGACGTGCACTCCCCTGCGCGCGCACACACACACACACGCACACACAATCTGCTTGGCACGCAGACGCTCACACGAATAGGCTGCACGGAGAAGCTCAGCGGCTTGCAGTGCTCACACGCACGCCTTTTAGCAGACACAGATAAACCTTTTCTTTTTTTTTCTCACACACCCACATAGGCGCACGCACACACACACACACACACATGCAAGAACTTGGCAAGCCCCAGTGGGGTGACATAAAGGAGCAGGCCCTGCTTCCTGTATGCGGGTGCATTCACACGGACACTCGCGCACAAAGAGAATGTGCGCGTGGCCTCGGCTCACCTTGTTCTCCACACAGGCTGCTTTATTGTAGATGTTTGTATTCCATTTTACTAAATCTGGTTGTTGTTTTTTTTTTCTAGCACAGCGTGTTGAGCTTGTTTGTTGGAAAACATTATTCGGTTCACCATCGCTTCAATTATACAACAAATCCTCAACAGTTTAGAAGCTGCAACCAGATAACGGCCCCCTTTGGATTATTAAACCATCAAAATGAGCCGACTCACTATTTCAGTAAGCAAACTAGTAGGTACTCATTGTTTTAAATGAATCAAACGACCACATTCAAACACGCCTGTTCTCTTTAAGTATGAACTCGTCATGTGATCAATAAATTTGAACAGTCACCTTTTAATCAGTTTAAAAGTGCGTGTAAAATACCTGATGACTCAGCGCTGTGCTGCGATACCCTCAAGCTGGTCCACATCATCAGCTCTTTTTTGATTAACGGAGCCCTTTGAGCAGCCATGTGTGTTTGTCTTTGTTTATGTCTGTGTTGATACTACACACACACGCACACGCGCACACACACACACACAGGTTTGTGTACGAAGATTTATACGCGTCTGTGTGTTTTGACTTGTTGACTCATGTTTTCAACTGAAACTCTATGCAAAATGCGCACTGCTCCACAAACAGGACGCGCACCTGGTGGCGTCCGGCCCGGTTCTTCAGACGGGACCGCCCGGCTCCGCCGACTGGAACTTTTAACTTCAACATGTGGGATTTCTTCGCGTTCTCGTGTGCGCTGAACATTTCTCCCGACAAAATGTACTGCAGCCTGTTGGCTTTGTTTTTTTAGATTTTATATGATACGTTTTAAAAGCGGACGGCGCGATTAAAATCAGTGAATTAACATCGGCTCACACTTAAGTTCTCAATTCCGGACACGTGTCCACTCCCCCCCCCCCAGTGAGAGGTGTCCCTGTCGTTTTCACCGTTGCTGCTACTTAAGTTGCATTTCAACATATTTTTGTTCAACCGCCTGCTGCGTCCAGGTTGGGAATGTGCTTCTGAACTCTTCCCAATCGCTGAGCCCCGAAACAGGTTTGGCTGCGTGCGACCGGCGGCACACGAGGTGCCGTGTGGCCCTGATCCAATGTTTGTTTATCGGCCCAGGTGAGGGGTTGAGACAGGTGGGGGGAGCGGCCTCGGGGGGCACGTGAGCCTTCGTGCTAGTGGGGGTCTTGACTCCGTGTTGGTTTTAGGGGGGAGGGGGGGGTCATAAGATCAGATCGGGTGACGAGGGACAAAGCGGAAAGCCGGTAAACTGCTCCCGCTGTGGTGATTACTCACAATCAGTCCAGTCATTTACTCAATGCTTTGTGTTGTTCTGTGTGTGTGTGTGTGTGTGTGTGTGTGTGTGTGTGTGTGAGAGCTCTTTTGATACTGCTCTTTAGAGATGCAGTCCAGCCTGTCTTTTCATGCACGCTCACACCGGGCGACGGCGTCTCCGTGGTTACCACAGCCCAATGATAACATTTGTTAACGATCTAAAGAGCAGCAGATGACTTAACAAGCTTGAATGTCGGTATGACAACACAGGCCTGTTTTTTTTACCATCTGCCGTGTGCGTGTGCGAGTGATCCATAGCACAGGCATCCATACGATAAGCAGCTATTGAACTCCTGCTTAATCCGCCTTGTTCGTGAACTCGGCAGTAAGGAGGAGTGTCGCAGTCGTCACTTTGTTATTACGTGATAATCTTCGCACGCTTGCTTCTCAGCAGATTTGTGCTCCACCACAGTTTGTGCAACTTACAGGAAAACACAAATTCTCAAACACAAGTCTCTTGTAAATCTCAAACGTGTGAATGATTGAGAGGGACCGTGTAAGCCATAAAGAGCTACGGAGCACTGAGGGCAGAGCGACCTGACCCAACTGTGTGTGTCTCTGTGTGTGTGTGTGTGCGCGCGCGTGGGTGCGTGTTGATATTGCAGGGGGGGATCTACGTCACCTCCAGTGGGTCACGAATCGAAGAAAATCAGGAATGGTTGCGTCTATGGGAGCTTGTTTGCGTGTGTGAAAAGAGGCGGTGTCAAGGTAATCGGACCGTGTGTGCGTTTGTGTGTGTGCGTGCGTTTGTGTGTGGCTGCGTGTCAGACAGTTCACGCCATGAATCAGTCGGGCGAGGTCTGGGTCGCTCTGCCTCTAATTACGCAGTCTGCCTTCATCCCTCCCATGTTTTTTTTTAATTTACTCTTCCTCCTTTTTCCTTACTTAATCATCCTGTACATTTTCACACTTCTCTCTCTCCCTCCTCTCTCTCTCTCTCTCCCTCCGTCTTTGTTCCCCCTTTTCATTCCCCCCTATTCCCAAGGCGTCCCGTAAGAGGTGTAAGAGAGATATGGAAATGTGCGCTTTGTGCCAGCGTGTCGTTTTTCTAGCGTCAGACTCGTTTACCCGCACATCTCTTTTTTTTTTTTTTCTGCTGGTGTCGGGTTGAAGAACAGAGAGAGGACGAGCTGAACCGTTGGCTTAATGATGCGCTGTAGAGAAGGACGGGTACACACACACACACACACACACACACACACACACACACACAGCGACAACGATCCAGGATGTACATTTGTTCCTGTTCTCTTTGTGAGGAGCCAAAAAGACACCAAATCGAATGAAGCACCTTTTTGAATGGATGACTGGGAAGGAAAAAAAAAATGGGTTGTGTGTTTGTGAGTGCCTTCTTCAGCACTTTGGGTTGACTGACTTAAGGCGTGACTGGGGGAAGTGTGTGTGTGTGTGTGTGTGTGTGTGTGTTTTTCTTGTCTGTTACGTTTAGAAAGGCATGACTGATGCTGGTATGCGGGTCCCTGTGTGTGCAGCCGTGAGAAAATTTGACGTCTGCGCGTGTGTGTGTGTGTGGGTGCGTGTGTTGAAGGCGTAGAGGGTGAACAGCCATTTTGACACTACCGGGAGTTTCCTTTAAGCCCCGTTTATCCATGGAAATGTTCTGTTTTCTCCAGCAACACCCTGCTGCCCCATCCGGCGCCGCTCCGCACACCTGGGAGCCGCCCGAACGGGAGCGCAGGCCGCTTGGTGCATTCCAGCGCTCAAGGGCCTTCTTCTGTCGCCTTCGGCACACAAGCACCCAGTCCTAGTCAGCCAGTTTGAAGGTCCAAGTGATTTTCCTGTAAAACACACAAAAAAAAAAAAACCTGCTTTGCTTTTAATTTGCATTTTCTGTTGACTTTTGCGCCCGCGCTCGTCTTCTTCTGCACCGGCTGCAACCGCCCGACGCTCGGTCTCTCACAGGGTCGACCTTGCCAGAGTGGGCGGGTCCCCGCGTCCCCTTTTCGACTTTTGATTGGCCTCCGCTTTTGAGAGCGCCGAATCTCGCTGCACTTAATTTAACTGGTGGAATTTTATTTTTAGAACGGCACAAACTAGTCTGGCAGCGAGGGAGAGGAAAAGAAGCGTGAAGGGCTTTCTGGAGCGCCGTCTCTCTCTCTCTCTACCTCGAGATACACAGAGAGAGAGAATCAATGGGGTTGGGAGGCTTCTTGTAAATGCAACATTTTAAGTTCACATAACCTCATAAACAAACCTGAAAGTGCGTCTGTGCTGAAGTGTGTACACTCTCTACATTATATATATATATATATTGCTGCGGGCAGAAAATGTTCCCGAGACGCAGAGACCGTGTGCGAGAGGAAAAGGCCGTGTAGGTGCGTCTTTCCTTTCGACACATGAAATACAGCGAAACGGGGAACCGAGCAGAGAGGTGAGGGTTCAGAGAACGGAGTGAAGGATGTCCTGTTTTCACCGTTGATTGGTTTTCCGTTACATTTGCGGTGGATTGCCTCGCCTGCCGTATCGCTGCCTCGGCTTCCATCGCCCTTTCTCGTCTGCTTCTCTGTTCTTGCTCTTTCTTTTGATATTCAAATGCGATTCCCGCTCGAATTGAAACTGAAACGGTTCTCTTTTTTTTTTCTGGGGTTTCTAGGCTGCTAGAGAAATAACTGGTAGACATCTGCCTGGTGTTCCTGGTGAACCTGTGAGCTGACAGTCAGTGACTCGCTGCTCGGTTGCCGCTTCGTTTCAGGGAGCGAATTCCTATTTCACTTCCTCTTGTGGGGACGCAGTCACAACGTGATTGAGCAGAAACGCACACTGTAAATATCGGGCATGTAATTAGTATTTTGGTTAGTGTACGGCATTTTTTTTTTTTTTTTTTAATTGACTCAGCAGCTCTCAATATGACCTTCCTGACCGAAACTGTGTGTGTGAGAAACTGCAGTGACCAGTAGATGAATTCGTATACCTACTATTATCATAAAATGTGGTTTCACTTCTCCGGGCTGTTGAACAATAACTCATATCTGTCTATAATGTAATGCGTGCGCTTTATTTAGAACAAACCCTGAGGCACACGACCCCTGCTTCACACACACGGTCATATTACACATGCAACGTCCACCCAATGTCATCCGACCACTTTCCTGACATAAACGATGAGCCAATTAGCATTGTTATATCTGCATCTTTTGTGTGTTGCAAAACTTGCCTGTGTGTGTGTGTATCTGCATCTGCATCTCTCTCGCGCTTCCTTCCAAGGCATAGCGTGCAAGTCTATGATGCCCACATTTTTGCAAGTGGTATGTCTGACCTAGAAAGGATTTGCCAGAGGCCTTATGGAGGACTAATGCAGCGGGACACACACACACACACACACACAGACACAGACACAAATGCACGCCTCGCTTGTCGAGACAGAGAGGGGTTAAGTGAGGTTTCGTTTACATGATAAGATCAGGTTATGTGTTTCGCATTACAAAATCATTGTGAAAGCTTTGTAGGAGAGCTTGACCTTTTGTTAAATAAGCTCACTCACTTCCTCGCAGAGAGTGAGACGAAAAGAACGACGCGATTCTCCGTCCGTACGGCCGATATGAAGCCGCAGCAACGAAGGAAACAACGTCCCCCCCCCCCAAAAGCTCACATATTAAATCATTTTATAACCACCTTTTTAACCACCATGGAAAAAAAGCACAAATGGCGCATTCCTTTGCAGTATCGCTTGACCGTGTGGAGCATAAGTCACGTTAGAAAATGAACGATGGACGTGCGAATCATTTACATAAGTGCAGTGCGTGTTTTCCACTTGTGTGAGCGGAATGTGTCGTTCGTGTTTTGTCTCCGTGTTCCCTGCCAGCTGACGCGGGACCCGAGGTCGCGTAGTGGAGGGCGGTCACGCTGCGTGACTCGCGCTGGCTGAGCAAGCTGAGGTCCGGCCGTCTTGCTCCAGGGCACTTCGGTTACGCCAAAGGTTTCGTGCAGCTACTCTTTAGGTCGCCGTGCCGCCGCGACCGCTGACTGCAGAGGTTTTCCCTTTCTTACGCCGTTTCCCCCCCCCCCCCCCCTCCATCCTTCCAGGGGTCGCGTGTTTTCCCTCGACTTCGGGGCGATGCGAGTGTGTGACCTGGAATTCGACCGCGTCCGGCGACTGACCACTCCCGCCAGCCCTCTGCCCGCAGCCACGCCCACCACCCCCACCGCCGCCCCACCCACCCCCCCACCGCCGCCCCACCCACCCCCAGCTGTCACACAGTGTGGAAGTACTACTGCAGGGACAACTTTGGCTGGAGGGAGTACTCCGAGGTAAGCCACCGTGTGCGTGTGTGTGTGTGTGTGTGTGTGGGCTCAATCAGCATTGGCTCCGCCCTCACCAATCGATCGACCAACCCCAGTGATGGGATCAATCCAGACGCACGTGTGTGCAGCCGCGAACCCCCTCCTGAGACAAATCAGTAAAGATTGACTGTTTTTTTTTTGGTTTGTTTGTCGTTGTTCCCTGAGCTCTGAACGCTGCACCACACGTCACTGACACCCCCCTTCCTCTTAGGCCGACGGCCTGAAACGATAAACCGGCGAGTCTAATCTCTTCTTTGTCTTCCTCTCCGCCCGCACAGCCGGTGGTGAAGCTCATAGAGGAGGCGAGTTCGAGGGGCCTCAAGGAGGTGCGCTTCATTACGCTGCAGAACCAGTACATCCTCAACATCAGGGAGGGCTTCCAGCAGAACGCCGTCTTCGGGTTCCGGCGTCAGATCAAGAAGCGGCCCACGTTCATGTCCTCCGTGATGCTCACGCCCCACCTACAGTGAGTAAAGCCATTTAACGTTTAACACAGAACATTAAACGTCTTTGTGTCCGCCAATCATCCGATAAAGGGCGAGCGATGTGTTAATGTGGAAAGGTCCGTTAACCTCCTTGTAGGATACAAATAACCCTCTGATAAAAATCAGGGTTCAACAGCTGGTTAAAAGCCAATGTCAGGACAGTCAGTCCTCAGTTGATCATTAAGTTCTCTCATCTCAACCTTGTTGGGGAACATTTAGTATTTTTTGAATACAAAGCAACATTTGGTATGGGAACAAAGTCCTTTTTACGTTAACGCACTCACACACATGCACAGACGTTGCCTCTTAGGTATGCGATACTCTTCTTCGTGTGGATCTACGTGTTCCGTAAGTGTGCCTGTCTGGAGACAGACGGGCACACAGAGGTCGGAACACAATGCTAACGTCACACTCAGGGCTAAATACTCACAACACGTTCACCTTTTAATCCTTTCCAATAGCGTTGCACGTTGCTCTTGCACGTAGCACACATCCGTTCACTTTCTTCCCGGGGGGAAACGAGCAGATTCTAGAAATCTCGCATCTCTCGGCTCCCATTTTGTTCTTTTTTTGGCAGTGAAGTGATCTGCACTCGCCTCCCCGTATCCCCGGCACAAGTGATACCAGATTGGAAACAAGTGGAGTCACCCCCATTTGCAGAATGTTTCACTTCCGCTGCCGAGCCGCTGCCGAGCCGGCTGCCGCGGCGATGATGTCCCGGGGGGGGGGGAGCAGGAGACAGCTAGATGGGAGAGCACAGTGAGAGGAAGTGAGAGGCGCTGAAAAAGAGTGCGAGATGTGACTGTGGGAAGCTGGAATGTTTGGATGGGAAGGGTTTTGTTCTCGGGACGTTTTCATCCAGTTGTTGTGCGTGTGTTAAATGTGTCCTTCCAAGTGACCTAAACAGGTTTGTGTGTGTGTGTGTGTGTGTGTGTGTGTGGGTGTGTCAGGAACAATCTGTGCTCGGCTTAGAATTTGAGGTTTTGCACCCTTCGTGTCCCGCCCCCCCTCCCCTCCTCTCAGCTGTCTGTCCCAATCGTTCTCCTTCTTTCCTAACCTCCACTCCCCGGCTCCTTTTCACTTGCGGCTGCGCTGTGATCTCTCCAAAGCTCACGGGGGGAACAGAGAGACATTGATTGCGGCGAAGAGATCGAGGCCCCGGACAGACACGGATAAGAGAGAAATGAGGAGATCTGTCGCACTGATCGGTCTCTCTCGACAACACGTGCACGCTCCTCTCTCGGGGGTTGATGGGGCTGACGGCATTTACGCTGGCAGTGACTTGACAGCCGATCCGCTGTTATTGACTGATCTGCCCGTCACAATAGCTTTTTTTTTTTTTTGTCGCCTCCATGACAGCTCTGCAATTGCCTTTTTTTTTCTTTCTTTTTTCGGCCTGGTTCCTGTCAGTCCCCCGCTCTGCCTCCCCGTTCACGCCGCCCTGCTGGTTGGTTTGGTCGGTGACGGCTGCTGTGGAGCCGCTCCGCTCGGCGGCAACACACCGCCGTCATCGCTGACAGTCGGTGGAAAATGATTTTGGAAGCAAAGACGGGTCGGTTTCATCGCAGCTGTTTTTTTTAGCGTTTAGCGTTGATTGGAATCAAGGGGGAAGGAAGCAGCAGCAGAAATAGATGCAGGCTGATTCATAGTAGGATGGTTTTTAAATGCTGTGGCAGCTGTTTCCTCATCACTCATCTGATGGAGGTTGATTTCTGACTCCAGATCGCAACGCTGGTAAAAGTGATCTGTCCAACAATTCCCCCATCATAAGTACTCTAATCCAGCAAATTCACCTTATTCACCCTGTGACACCTTTTCTATCTCTTCCGCTGCAGGACTTTGGGCGGCCTCTCTTCATCTCCCCTCCCATGTTCCTCCTCCTCCTCGTCCTCCTTGTCCATGGACATCACCGTGTCGCATCCCCTCTCGCCGACCGCCACCAACCCGCCCAGCCTTTTCCCGGAGACCTGGTTGCCCATGACGATGAGCCAGGACTTCCTGCAGGTGCCGGTGTCGCACGAGGACCGCAGCTACCGGACGGTGTACAGCCTTTTCCACAAGACGGTGTCCGAGACGAAGTTCAGGATCCTGAAGATCCAGCGCGTGCAGAACCCCTTCCTCTGGGAGAAGTACAAGAGGTGAGCCGCGTCTCGCCGCCGGAGAGACGGTCACCGTGAAATGACAACAAGCAGGGGGACGGCTCAGTCAGGGTCAAACGCAGTGTGGTGCGCGTCATTGTGAAGAGAGCATAATAACAAAAGGGTGTTTTCTGTTCTATCCAGATTACCATCAAATCATATCTGATGCAGATAGATGAATAAGAACATCGGTGTTGGAGAATAAGGGGGGAGAGAAAAGAAGTGGGGCAACTGTGACCAGCTGTGTGTGACCTCGTGAGGCCGGGGCGAGGTGGCGTGTGTGTGTGTGTGTGTGTGTGTGTGTGAACACGGCGGACGGGGGGATGATTGGGGAGGATGGTGTCATGTCGCAGGCACAGTGGGCTAACCACTGCGGTTAGAGTAGGACCGGCTCTATCGGCTGTGACAGTTATAACTCTCCCTCACTCACTGTTACCACACGCTTTCACAATGACTGAAGTGTGTGTGTGTGTGCGTGTGTGTGTGTGTGTGCGTGTCGTTGGCTCTGAAAGTGATACCCTACGTCTTTCCTCTTCCCACACTCGGGTTATGTCAGGGAGGCAATTGCTGCTTGTTTTGCGAGTGTGTGCGAGAGTGTGTGGGAGTGTGAGTGTATCTGGTAGTTGTCGTCGTAAAATTGGATAGTGGGAAATTGAAGTATGTGCGCGCACGCTCGGATTCATCAAAGTCTGTCGGTGTCGAGCTAACGGCATCAGGGTCACGGGAGGTCCCGCCAGGGTCACAGCTTTTGTGGCCGGAGGCGCTTTTTTTACCTCCTGCATGCACAAGGTTTACGTGCGTGTGCAGCTCATGAAACGGATTAGGCCGAATGTTCCTCCCCGGTTTTAGAGAAAACAAATCCGCGACCGCAAACTTTTCAACAGTAGAACCAGCGTTCTCTCGCGGTGCAGCGGCCGGGTCGAAATAAAGGAGGAGGCGTCTGGGATCTTTTTAGAAATCAACCAGTCTAACCCGCCCCGTCCCTTTCCGCTCCCAACAGGAAGAAGGAGTACATGTCGCGGCGCATGTCCGAGATGGACCGGCTGCTGAGCGAGCGCCACCTCTTCCACGGCACCTCGGCCGACGTGGTGGAGGGCATCTGCAAGCACAACTTCGACCCCCGCGTCTGCGGCAAACACGCCACCATGTTCGGCCAGGGCTCCTACTTCGCCCGCAAGGCCGTCTACTCCCACAACTTCTCCAAGCGCTCGCCCAAAGGCGTCCACTGCATGTTCCTGGGCAAAGTCCTCACTGGCAGGTGTGTGTGTGTGTGTGTGTGGGCGCGGTTAACAAGTTGATACTGAGAGACATTTTTTGTGTGTTTTGATTATGGGTGGGTCATGTGTCTCATGTTGTGTTGGAACTTTTTCACTGCATCGCAATTACAGTGCTATTCCAGTTTCTTTTTTTTTTTCTTTAATCATCACACTTTATCTGAAAGATGTTTCAAAACTCTCTTTTTTTATTTTGGTTCCGTACTTGAATGTCCCCATATGAGCCGTTTGAGGCGTATGTTTCCTGCAGCACATACCTCCGTAATAACAAGAGCACTTTCTGAGGCTTCAAAATGGAAAATTTACAAAACATATCAGCATTAATTTGGGTGATGGAAATCCCGAGGTTCTTTTCCATAAGCCAACATTCAGTCATGCAATGGCGTCATGTGACTCCCATTCCTCGAAATGCAAGTCAAATCCAGAGCCACACATGTAAAATAGCCAATTTGGCTGAAGCCATCGTACATCTCCACACACTCCAGGAAGTAGAGCAGTAAAGAAACCGCGTGGTTAACTCCTCCTGTCTGAACCCGTCTCTGTGCATCCTCTTTGACTTATTTCCTTTATGAGCCCAGAGAAGGAGCTGCAAACAGTGAAGGATTATTCATGTTTAAGAGGAAAACCATGCTTACATTCCATGCACATACGTTATATGCTGTATTATCGGTAACTCCAGACTTTCAAAACTGAATATGTAGTATAATTTAACTATAAAGAATTTGCTTTCCCCTAAGCTCTGTTTAAAAATGTGTGTGTGGGTAATAATATATATATATTATATATATATTAGTCCAGACCACATTGCCATCCATATTTATATTCTACTTGTTATATCTTCAGGTTCACTGTAGGAAATCCCTCCATGCGGAGACCTCCACCCATCAACCTCCGTGACCCCTCCAGTGACCTTTATGACTCCTGTGTGGACAACTGGGTGGACCCCCAGATCTACGTCATCTTCAACGATGACCAGAGCTACCCCTACTTTATCATTCACTACGAGGAGGTGCCCAGCACGGTCGCCGTCTGAGCCCCGGATCAGGCCTGGCTCCGCCTTGCATTTGCGAACGCTTTGCTCGTAGTTTGTCAAAAGTCTGTTCAGTTGCCACGTGTGCGGCGAGTGCAGTTGAAAAAAAAGTACGGCTCAGGCCAACGAAGAGCTGAGGTTTTTGAGTCGCTTTGCCGGACTAGACCTCACCCGTCTGCTGCTCTGAACCGGGTCAAACTGTCTTGGGGAAATAATTTGCAAATACGAAGTGATTTAGTTTCTGCGGTCAGCTGGATCCGAACCAGAGTGGAGAACAAGCGGATTGAACTGGACAAGACCGGACGGGTCACAGGACGACACCCGTTTCATCCGTTGTTCAGAGGTGGATGACGACCGACGTCAACAGCTGTGACCCCCCCCCCCCCCCCTCCGCTGACGTGACCGGACTCACAGACGCCTCCTTGTCATCCGGCAGGATCGGGGAGCCGACCGACGGTCACGGCGGGATTTGATCCACCACAATGATCCGCAAGGGATGCAGGAGACACCAAACCGGACTCTCGTTGTTCCGACTGGTTCGTGTGGCTGTACGTGAACTCGTCGCACATCGGGACGAATGCCGCGGCGGGCCGTTAGCGTCCCAAATGCCCAAAGTACTGGCGGTGTCGTTTTTTTTGTTTTTTTTGTTTGTGCTGCGTGTTTGAATCTTTTTAATTGAGTGCAAATGAATCTTGTGGCCTCTTCAAGCAGACGAGTAGACGTGAGTTCCGGCGGGACTTTAACAAAACCACAGCAAAGGTTCCACGTGAAGCCGCTTCTGTGCCCGGTTGGCGTTTTTTTGCCTTTGGCGCCCACCACCAGTTACTTGCAAGGGGGTCGGAATTGAAGTGTACAGTTTCACGCTAAGAATGGGCGGCGCTGTAGCCCCTCCCCCTTTCGTCCCTCCCTCCCCTGTGAAACTCATCTCTCTCAGACCGCTCTCTCTCGCTCGGAGACAGCAGACATGTTTTAATGAGACAAAATGTACAGACGTTCTCTTTGTTTATATTTGAACTGTGTGCCTTTTGTTCATAAACAAATTTATTTATGTTAGTTTAATGTAACATTGATTAAATAAAGAATCTAAAAAAAAAAAAAAAAAGACCAATCGGTGTACTTGATTTATTCAAATCATGTTGAGTGAGATTTATTTGTAATGAAAGTTGTAACATCCACATTCCTGTTAACGTTGGGGCCAGTCGGTACCAACACACAACTCATTTAAAGAATGCGTACAAATGTCTATTGCAGCTCCAGTTTCCTCCGCAGAGAGTTAAACCAAAGCGCTGGTCTCATTATGAGCCTCGTGATACTTAGACCATCTGATTGTTTGTTCTCGCCTGCGTGCGGTGGTGTTAAAGTCAGGATAGACCTGTGCTCCGTGTCCCCCACATGCCCGGCCCATGTGTACTGTGTGAGCGCCACGTTTAATGCGCTGCAGAGGGGGGGGTCCAGCCCAGGGAAGGCACACGTGGGGCTCAGCAGGAGAACTCAACACTCCTCCTCCTCCTCCTCCTCCTCCTGCAGCTCGTTCTCTCCTCCGTCTTTCAGTCTTTCCTCTTCACTTTCTGTCCCTAATCCTGTCATCTCACCTTCCTTTCTCTCAATCCGGTGAATTGGGCCTTCATGGAATAGTTGGTAGGACTTCTCTACGAAAACTGTCGACCAAAACAAATTCTTTTGTATGTGCGGATCTTGTATTGGTGCATCTGTGTTTAAATTGGACTTATTTTTAGACCCACAAAAAACTTTAACAGTGAACAAAACAAACAACACAGGGATAAAACCCAAATGATCATGTTTTCAAATAATATTTCTAATCCGTTTCATGGCTTGATTCTATCTCTTTCATAACCGCTGTGTGCTTTCGGAACCTTGTGGCACTGAAACGGAAGAATTCATTTCTAAATCAGAAGTACATTTTAAAATCAATTCGGCATCGCATTGATTGCCGGCCTGCACACAAGTTTCTACGTAATCCTCATCTGGGACTCCTAATCCGTCAGAACATCTTTTTTTTTGCAACCCTTTACTCTCATTTCCTCCCCTGAGCTGCTAGCGTCCCCCTTCGGTGGCCCCTCCCCCCCCCTTCCCTCCCCACCTGCTCGGCCTCGGGTCACTGTGTCGCGTAAGACCGCCGTGCTGAGCTTTGCTTTCTGGCAGAGAGAGGAAGGGGGAGATGTGGGGGGGGGTACGGAGGGAGGAGTTATTTTGCTCTCTTCGTGCCTCGCCGCTGAGCTGCGTGCCTGCCTGCTCTCCTCGTGTGCGTGCTAGACCGCGCAGGTTGCCCTCTGTTTGCCCCCGTTTCTCTCTCGTCTCCCTCCTCCCTCGCCTAGCGCCTCTCTCCTAATCTCTCGTACGGCCTTCCGTCCTCGTTCCACTCTTTTCAATCTCTTTTCCCAACCTGTCCAAACCAAGCTCATCAGCTCTTAGCAGTTTGAAATCCTTTTGCCCTCGATGCCCCCCCTGCCCCCTCTCTGTCGCTGTCTCTGAGTCATGCAGCGGGCATCGGGTAGGTCTGTTTGCCTGACTGCCCTCCAGGAATTGGCAAACACAGAGCACTACTTTGTAGACCTGCTGGCGAGGAGGTTCGAGGGGGAGGAGGAGGAGGAGGAGGAGGAGGAGGAGAAGATGGTGAAGGAGGATGAGAGGAGAGACGAGTGCGACCACGCAGAGGACCAGGCTGAGAACAAAGTGCTAGTATAACCGAGTGGTCCGAGCAAAGCTGAGATGGAAGAGAGAAGGACTCCGTGTGTGGGTGGAGGGGGAAGTATATCCTTTATAAAAGCAACGACAGAACTTTGAATTATTCAAAGCAGTCAAGATTATTGTGTGTGTGTGTGTGTGTGCGTGTGTGTGTGTGTTTGTGTGCGTGTGTGTGTGTTTACTGAGACCAAGACTGAAAGGAGACCAGACTTCTAAATCAGATTCTAAATCATTTTGGATGCATTCATAATTCATTTGGGTCTCATTGTGCATTAGGTTCAAAAGTGCACATCAGTTCAAATCAAGCTTATTAAACTTTCCGACCTAAATTATTCAGCGTGTAGAAAGGGTGGGGGGGGGGGGGGGGTTCATTTGTACAAAAATTAGACTTAAATACCGGCACACTCATTGGTTGCACATGCAGTTTTGAAAACGATTAAGTGTGAGAAAAAAATCCCATGTTTTGTACTTGTGTTGTAGTTATTTTCACATCTAATACGGGAAGATGTCACCAAGACATACAGCAGCATATCACCCTTTTAATCCGCTGCATACTGAACATGTCAGCTTCTCACAACTACCTGGCAAATGTGTTTTTCTGCACAGAAAGGAACACTTTTTAGAACTTTTATTGTAAACTACTCTTGGAGACTTTTTTTTTTAATGTGAAGTAATATTTAAAGAATCTTCTGCTCAGCCAAAAATCTCAACACACACACACACACACACACACACACACACACACACAGGGTTTGTACTGCAGCCCCTAACCTTCTGACATAAGCCTTTTCATATTGCTCTAATATTTTCCTTACTCACACACGCATGGCGGCGTGCAATGCAGACACGCATGCAGGAGCTTGCATATGTGTGTTTATTTTACAGACTCACACTTGCACATGTATCTGGAAATGTCTAAAGCTTTGGACGGTATTAACCCGATATCTTGTTCTCGTTCCCTCTCACGCATGCACAGATAAACTCGCCGACATACATGCACGTATGCATGCGCAAAGATACACAGACACACACGCTTCCTGCATTGAGCCCGAGTCCATATTGCTCCAACGATGCCCAGCTGCATCCAATGAACATTCCAGTTACTGTCCCCCCCCCCCTCCATCCCTTTCTATCATTTCAAATTTCAGCTCTAAGCCTTTAAGAGAGCCAGCAGCCAAATATGGTCAGACTTGTGTCATGAACTTTGCGCGACCTGCTAAAGCGCCATAAAGATCGTGACCTTTAAGACCCCGCCTGAAGCTTGGCTTAGGCACCGTCCCGCATTGGTCACGGAAAGGAGGCCGGTGTGCGTGTGCACGCGCTTGTGAGCAGGTCCAAGGGAGAGTTCGTGACCTGTGACTGCCAAATATTTACACACATTTGTATAAATATGAACAGCTGGTCCACTGGTGTGGTCACAACTTGGAGCTGACTCGGCTCAAAGCTGTGGAGACGACTGTGGACTTTAGAAGGAGCCCCCCCTCCCCCCAAATACTCAACAGCACTGTGTGACCTTCAGCTTTCTGGGATCCACTGGGATCTCCTGAGCCTCCAATATGGACATGCTCAGGAAGTTCAACCTGCATCAGGAGCTGCTGTTCCGGTTCCACTCCGCTATCATCCAGACCAAACGGGTCAGGAACAGACTACAGCGTTGTCTCCAGCCTGCCCTCCATCCTGGACCTGTGCACCTCCAGTCAGGAAAAGGGGGAAGATCTGCGCGGACCCACAGGTCCCACCACCCGTCCCACCACCCGAACACCCCGTAAAAAACGTTTCATCGCCTCTGCTCCGGCAGCCTCCAACAACCGGGGTTGTTTTATGGTTTCTGCACCTTTGTCTTTTTTTGTCATTTGATCACTTCCCATTAATGCTGAGAGTTTTAGGAAACAGGACCAGCAGGTATATTGTACATTTATATTCTTTCTTTTCTCATAATACTGCCATGTAGCTTATTGTTGTGAATAGAGAGGATGGAAATTCCTGTCTTTGTCACCAGTAACCAGTAAAGAAAATAGGTAATGCAAGAATGTGTGGACACCAAAATGATACCAAAGATCCTCTGAGCGATGTCACAATGACGCACGGTACCGTACCGAACATGAGCGCTTCCAAAAAATCCACCCGCGTCCCAAAGAAGTACTAGTCGGTTTATTTGCCCGATCTGAGTAAGTAAAAAATAGACCCTTGTTCTCTGCATCATCCATCTCTCTGGCTGAGCTCCAACCAGTGCTGCTGTCATCTCCTGTTTATCTAATTGGGGTTCAGAGGACGTGAGTGTGACAGCCAGGAGGTGAGGAGGAGGAGGAGGAGGAGGAGGAGGAGGAGGAAGAGGGACAAAGAGGCTTCGGCAACAGGCCCATCGGGAGCCTTAACAGGCGGGAAGATTCCAAACAATAGAACTGATTTGTTTGGTGTGCTGATCTGCACCGTCGGGGAGGCTGGAGGGTGGAGGGTGGTGTGTGCAGGGTGGAGGATGGAGGGTGGTGTGTGCAGGGTGGAGGGTGGTGTGTGCAGGGTGAAGGGTGGTGTGTGGAGGCTGGAGGGTGGTGTGTGCAGGGTGGAGGGTGGTGTGTGCAGGGTGGAGGATGGAGGGTGGTGTGTGCAGGGTGGAGGGTGGTGTGTGGAGGCTGGAGGGTGGTGTGTGCAGGGCGGAGGGTGGTGTGTGCAGGGCGAAGGGTGGTGTGTGCAGGGCGAAGGGTGGTGTGTGCAGGGTGGAGGGTGGTGTGTGCAGGGTGGAGGGCAGAGGGTGGTGTGTGCAGGGTGGATGGTGGTGTGTGCAGGGTGGAGGGTGGTGTGTGCAGGGTGGAGGGTGGTGTGTGGAGGGCGGAGGGTGGTGTGTGCAGGGTGGAGGGCGGAGGGTGGTGGGCGGAGGGTGGTGTGTGCAGAGTGGAGGGTGGTGTGTGCAGGGTGGAGGGCGGAGGGTGGTGTGTGCAGGGTGGAGGGTGGTGTGTGCAGGGCGGAGGGTGGTGTGTGCAGGGTGGAGGGTGGTGTGTGCATGGTGGAGGGCGGAGGGTGGTGTGTGCAGGGTGGAGGGTGGTGTGTGCCGGGTGGAGGGCGGAGGGTGGTGTGTGCAGGGTGGAGGGCGGAGGGTGGTGTGTGCAGGGTGGAGGGTGGTGTGTGGAGGGCGGAGGGTGGTCTGTGCAGGGTGGAGGGTGGTGTGTGCAGGGTGGAGGGTGGTGTGTGGAGGGTGGAGGGTGGTGTGTGCAGGGTGGAGGGCGGAGGGTGGTGTGTGCAGGGTGGAGGGTGGTGTGTGGAGGGTGGAGGGTGGTGTGTGCAGGGTGGAGGGTGGTGTGTGCAGGGTGGAGGGTGGTGTGTGAGGGTGGAGGGTGGTGTGTGCAGGGTGGAGGGTGGTGTGTGCAGGGTGGAGGGCGGAGGGTGGTGTGTGCAGGGCGGAGGGTGGTGTGTGCAGGGTGGAGGGTGGTGTGTGCAGGGTGGAGGGTGGTGTGTGCAGGGCGGAGGGTGGTGTGTGCAGGGTGGAGGGTGGTGTGTGCAGGGTGGAGGGCAGTCTGGCGTGTTAAACCTACTGACGGATTGTTGTTGCCCGGGTTCGCAGCGCTGCTGAATCCACCAATGACTCATGTTCATGGCTTAGTAGCCTCCCTGCAAAACAATATACACAATATGTACAAGGATGAAATAGAAATACATCACCAGGAAAATGCTACCGCCAATCTCTGGCTCTAAAGTTGATTCCGAAATGCCCGATGTTAAAATAGGAGTATATATCTGATACTTGTTAGTTCTAATCCTTTCCATCTCTGCTGGGAGCAGTGTGCACATGTCTCTGCAAGCATTTCCTTCATTAAGCAGAAACATCAAGACTCGCTAGTTAAAAGTACCCGGCTTGTTTTGCAACGTGTCCCTACGTTGTGTGTGTGTGTGTGTGTGTGTGTGTTTTACCAAGGGAGACCACTTGCAGTGTGCAGGATTTACTAAATATGCACTTGCTTAGTAGTAATTCATAACCGATGCTGGTGGGATTCTGGGATGGCTCGTCAGAAAAAAAACACCATTTGGAGTCATTCTGGAGCAACAACACATGAGCATACCAAAATCTTTGCGGCTTTATTCCGCTTCGGTCTGTCATGACCTGCCCCAAACCGACCGCTAATTGTTACCATGGCTAAAGAGCACAAACAAGCCATTTTTTAGTAACATGTCTGTTGGGATCAGCTCCTGCCCTCCAGACACCGAGCACGTACAGCTGATGGAGCAGTTTGATTCAGATGTAAAAATATCTCCTTGATACAAATTCACATCAATGTGTCCTTTTGATGAATGAATGCACGGCCGTGCAGTGGATCGGCTCTACTGTGCCGTACTGTGGACTGTGGAGCAGCAGCACATTATTCATTTCAGCAGGAAAACGGGTTGAATTATTTAGGATTTTGATACATTTTTGAACACATTTTGGAATATTAACCTGATCATTCGTAATCAGCATCAACGACTCTCTCTGATGTGATGGTTTGAGTGAGGCTCTGCGTCCCTGAGCGCTCCTTGAATGCCAAAGGTACTTGAAGCTGCACAAAATCAAACAGCACTGTTTCAAACATCAAACCTACAAATTGTGGCACAAATTGGTTTTGAATTGCTTGCGTATCTCTTCCGCATGCATGCGGCACACCAATATACTTACAATGAATGAAAGATAAAAATAACAGCAGTCCTTTCGCCACCAAAGTAAATGCGTGCGAATCGGGGAGCAGTCCGACCGTGTGTAACGTGTCCTCCCAAAGAAGAAAGACGACTAAGATGGCTCTTAATCAAAGACTCATTCAGGAGCCTTCGGCGTACTCCCGCGGGGTTGCGTGTCGCGTTGTGCACATTCACGTTGGCGTCTCCGTGTACGTTCATGTTTTCAATGCGCCTCTGCTCGCAGTTCAAAAGGTTAATTGCGCCATATGGAGCGTGCGTGCGTGCGTGCGTGCGTGCGTGCGTGCGTGCAGCCTCGTGTGCGCCGGTACGCACGCGAGCCGAGCTCGTCTGGGTCGGGTTCGAAAGGTCAGCCGTGCCACCGGGCTGTGGATCCCGTGTTAATAATTGAGGCTTAACAAGCGCAGGTTAAAACATCATTATCCCCTAACTCAGTCCGCCAACGCTGAGACACGTGAGACGAGTGCTTGTTTGTCCTGAATCAATTATTCACCGGTTTACGCACCCTATGGGAAGCCCATCCCCTCCCTCACTCCCCTGAAGCTTTTCCGTTTTAGTCGTCATTACAGGGAGCGTTTGTTCATTTTTTTTTATAATAATCAGTTCTTCCTTGGAGGAAGGATAAACCCACTTGCCCACTCAGCCACTCAGCCATTAGTCACCAGTAGAGAAAAAAAAAGGCCCAGCATCAATCTCCCCACATGGCTCTCTCAAAGAAGGTGTGATAGTTTCTCTTTGAATAACCAGGTTGCAGATATGTACTCACCACTTAACACTTTTTAATCTCCCGCGTTGCCGATTTAACGGCGGGACATGAAACCGCAGGACGCGTCGGAGGGATTAGC
Organism: Apeltes quadracus; assembly: GCA_021346845.1. Lineage (NCBI taxonomy): Eukaryota > Metazoa > Chordata > Actinopteri > Perciformes > Gasterosteidae > Apeltes > Apeltes quadracus. The sequence goes on from CM037917.1 coordinate 4,779,212, forward strand.
AGCAGCGGGAAATGTCAGTCACAACATTTTGTACTCTATCTAGTTTTCCTTTCAGGGACATGACTGTGTCGCTTTGCATGTGTGATAATACAATGTGTGGATATCGCGTGTTTTTTTTTTGGGATAGCTGGATCATATCTAATAAATGGCATCAGCCATCTTATCTGACTGAAGGGCCTTTTGTCTCAAGTCTCTTCCCACAAGAAGGCCATTTTTAAAATACCATCGCTCTCTCTCTCTCTCTCTCTCTCTCTGTCTCTGTCTCTCCCCCTCTGAGCCAGTTTCTAGACTATATTTCTATTTATACATTTAAGTGGATTTGATGTAAATTCTGGAATGTTTGCTTTGTTGCATTTGATATCGAACTGGTACAATATGTATCATATCTGTTCGAAGTTAAAAAAAACAAACAGCCATGCCTCATCAGGTTGGCTAAAAGCCCATTCTGATGGACAAGATTTCTCATTACTTAGTTTTAAGGCATTTATCAGTAAATAGTGGCAATGGATTTACTTGTTTATTTTGAGTGTATTTGTCGTTAATTTACTGAAAGTATCCGTAGTCCGGCTTGAGTTACCAATGCTACTAATTAGTAGATGGTCCTACTCAACGCATGAATGTATTATTATTATAGATCATTACCCAACCCTGATTGTCATTTAAATGAACATTATGTTGCTGCTTCCGGTGTTGTAGTGTGTGTGTGTGTGTGTGTGGGGGGGGCCTCACACAATGCAAATGTTCAGCACAGCTGGCAACGCCTCAGCTCTCTGGCGCGCGGACCGTGCTGACGCTCATTCCCATGGCAACATTATCAAAAGTTCAACAGCCATGAGGCAGCTGTCCTACGAGTGCCAGCGAAATGGCCATTCAAATGCGGATTTGAATAAAAATGCTCATCCTATCCATTCAAATTGAAATGTGTGGATCCGTGTCGGAGAACACAGTGTGCCGAGAGGAACAGCATGCAACAGAACAGAGCGGCCCGGCCTCTCTGGGTGTTCAGTAAGCCTACATCTGGGGATTTAGAGTCAGGGAGGAGTGGAAGGAGGGAGGAGGCAGGAAGGGTGAGGGCCAGCAGGGGCTCATTTCCAGTGTATACAGGTGGAATTAATGGGAAGCAACAGGAAAGGGCTGAATGTGTGCACACCTCCCCGAGGCCTTGAGGATTATGGCTCGAGCACACACACACACACACACTCACACACACACACTCACACACAGGCTTTGCTCGAATACTCGCTCGGTCTTGCAAATCTCAACGTGGCCCCGTCCTTCGGATGCTCGTGCGTGGGCCAACGGGTTTGTTCTGCCACTTTTTTATTGCGCCTCTCACACCAACACAACATTATAATTCCCCTCCACTCCTTGTTTACCCCTTGCTGCTGCCAGGTAACAACTAGCTACGAATCAGCGCACCCATCCTTTTTCACACCCTGCGTACCGCAGTGTTTCTAGCGGGCGCGGACTCAAAGTATTTGTGGTCGGTCCCAACATGATAAATGAACTGGTGTGTGTTTTCATCCATCCAAGTCAGCCATTGAGGCTAAATGTACCTATTCTTGTACTCGAATGGAACAGAGGCTCCTGTGCTCCGTGCAAGAATCACTGTGTCGCAGTTTTATTTTAGCAGCATATTTTACTGCTGATAAAGTCTGGGTTTAAAACAACCTAGGAATGTTATATGAGGAAGTACTGATTATTATTATTATATTATAAGATCAAGATAAGAGTCTGATTAAAGCATTTACATTGTCGTTTGCACAGAGCTAGTCAGAGCTATAGGCAGTTTATAAATAAATAGAATTGCATATTTAATGTTCTGTTTAATATTAAATATCATTTTGAATCAATGGGATTGTACTATTAGAAGGCTGGAGGACATTTTAGATTGTATTATTAAATAATGATCGGAATTAATCATTGTGCTGTAGCATGGAAGAAGGTGATTGTGTTAATTTATTTGTCGCTTTGGTTTTGTCTACTTACAACAATTTCACACACAAGATAATTGCCAGTATTTCAAAGAGACCAAACGTAATATTATTTCCATAAGTGACATGACTACACTTTCTTTTAACCATTCAAACCAATGTTTGCCAGGCTGCTTTCTCTCACTTTTATTTATCTATTTCCCCCATTTCTCCCCCTAATAAGTCGCGGGGAGGGAATGCGAGATGTTGACAAGCAGGAGGGAGACTCATCTTGTCAAAAACATTTTGTTCCCCACCATGCAGTGTGTAGGTGAAGCAGAAAACAGCTTTTTCTGTTAGAGAAAATCTGCACCCGGCGGTGCAGGAAGCAGTGTGCTGAGGAAAATGATAATGAGTAAATGGAAAGAAAGGAGAAGAAAAAAAGGGAGTGTGTGGAATAAAAGACAGAAAAAAAGTCCCTGTTTCCTGTCCTATAGGGAGTACGCTGGAAGAAGAGCGGACGCCATGGTGGCAGTCGGAGCGGGCACGCTGTCTGAGATCCTGTGTGGCATGCGTACGTGCAGCCGGGTGTGTGAGGTGGGGACCGGAGAACAGGATGCACAGCCCCTGAGGAATGTGTACAGCCGCCTGGTGGCACGTCTGCATGTGCACCGCTCCGCTTTCTCCCTCTTTCCATGTCCTCAGCCTCCTCTATGCGTCTCCTGTCCCTTCCCTCTGCGTACGGGACAGCAGTCACACACAGTCAGCAGGAGGGGGTGGGGGGGGGGGGGGGGAATCTGTGCGCTGAGATAGTGAAGGGAAATTAAAGGAGAGCAGGCGAGTATGAAAGAGGCTGGCGGCGGGGCACAGGGGGAGAGAAAGGCCTCTGGGACGTCGGAAAAAAAAAGGTCAGAGAGATTGCCTTTGAAGGGAGGGCGATAGAAAGAGAGATGAGAGAACCGCAGCGAGCCAGACTCGATGCCATTATCCCTTTCGAGTTCATGGAACTCTCCCGGTGCACCTCCGAAGGTTTTTCCTGCAGCCAGTCACGTCTCGCTTTACTCGGGGGGGGGGGGGGGAGCTCTCCAAAGGACTTGCAGCCTGCACATCACGACTTCAAGGGTTGCCGACCTCTGTGTCACATGCCGTCGCCTCTCCTACGCGGTGCAGAATACTTTGAAAGTGGGAGAGTCATTCAAGAGAGTATTTTGCCCGACTTCTTAATTGTACCGTTTACCTTACACCTGCACTTTCATCTCGTGACTCACTCTTGTGCTTTTTTGCCGGAGCTTACTTTTTTTTTTTTTTGACAAGCAGCCTTCGGCATGTTAAAACTCTGCCTCCTCCATTTTGCTCTCGCACCCCTACTCGTTCCCATACCCCCCCCCCCCAAAAAAAACAGCTGCTCTCCATTCGTCCTGATTATGCCGGGTAGCAGAAGAGAACAGACCACGTTTCAGAATAGCACAGACTGCACTTTATTTACTGTGCTGCATGCGGCTTAGCTCTGGCTGGCTAACTAGCCACAGCAGGCCTGCATTCCAGCCTTCTGCAGTCAGCGTGTCAACTGTGTACCACACTTTGGAATTTGCAGCCAACGTGACTCACTTTTCATGTTTCCGCCAAAATTACCGCGTTCTGTCCGCTTGCTGATTCAACTTCCGGCGGACTGACTTCAATCTGAGACACCACTGGATCTCACTGACAGGAACTTCAGTTCACAGAGAACAAGAGAGCGGATTTTCACTACACATGGATTTATTTGAGCCACTCCGGATCGATCTGCAAAAAACACAACATTCCCACCAACAGTTGGGTTTAGGTTTTGACGCGTCCCTATTGGAGTACCACTCTTCATGAACAAAAATTATTATATTCACTCCCTCCCTCGTCGAGAGGCCTCAATCAAATCCCCCGTCAGGTCGTAAAGACCTGTGGAAGAATGTATATATAGTATAGACCATTTTTATATAGAACTGATAATACACAAACATGTTAATTCCTTATCTGGCAAAAGAAATGCTCATTTTCTTATGGAGGTCATATTGGTTAGTTTCAAACGACAAAGGAATCAAGTTGTTGTCTGCTGGCTGGGAAAGACGGTCAGCAACAACCCGACAGCCTGGATCGCTCACTTATCAGTGATGTGGTTTAATAAATGTTTGTTTTTGTTTCTTCTTCTCTCGTAGCCTTGACAACAAGCCACGGGGCCGTCCTGGTCCCCAATCATCTGATATTGTTTTAGCAGTCAAGATGTCGTGTCTGATTGAACTGCTCACACACACACACACACACACACACACACACACACACACACACACACAAGCGTGACATTGTGCTGAGGGGGGTTTACGGGATATTGGTGGGTTAGTGCGACAGTGTCTGGTTCTCTGGGAAAAATCAAATACACACCCTAAAGCAGGGAGATGGAGAGAGAGAAACACCAGATCCTCGTATCCACGGGGACACGTTACCTGTTCTGCTGTTATTATTCCAAACCTCTTCAGTGGAGGTCGTAGGGTGTTTCAGGTCGTTTTCACTGACTCAGTCGTAAGCTGTTTGCACTTACTAGCAAAGAGATGTTTACTGTCAAACACAGCTGCTCGATAAAGTAAAGATTGTGGGGCTTAATGGAAAGCAGCATGAAGGGCATGGTGTACATTTTTAACAGTATATCGTGGATAACTAGTTAAATATATTCTTCAGTTCATCATACACAGTTCAGTCTTTGTAGGCATAGCCTCAGGTTTTAAAGATTGTGTTGGAATATACTGCCCGTTAAGTCCGCCAACATGTGATGCCTTTGTTTCGCTTTTTTTCAAATTCAGTTTCTGCACACAACAGATAACACAGCCTGGTTCTGCTCCATTGTCTTTCATTTTCTTTGGCAAAGGAAGTTGCCCTTCAACCAGATGTACCCAATCAAACCCTGAGGACCACAAGGGCATTTAAGCTGCGTGGTTGCTATTCTGTGGCTGACCCTGACATGGAAAGCAAGGCTGGACATTTGTGTTTTGTTTGTTTGTCCAGGGAAAAAAGAAAAATAAAGAAATAAGTTAATAAGTTTTATGCGGTTGCAGGAAACCAGCTGGGACTCCGGGAAGTTCTCCAGCCAGAGTGAGGCTAGTTCCTCTCCAGTTCCTCTGCTAAGCTAGCCTTAGCAGTATAGCCTATTTACCAGACATATTGATACCGTCCCAGATTGGTGTCGCTGATACATTGGATGCAGTCCTTTATAATCATCACATTATTACTTTTATTCAAACCAAGGAATCAAATCTGGCCCCAAACCGCTTCCTGAGAACACAGAGCTCGCCGATGACACATATCAGCACGATCAGCCCACATTTGCCGCCTGGCAGGTGAAGCCAGGTGAAGGCAGGTGGGCGAGCCGTGGGTGTCGTTCACTTGAGAGGTGAGATGAAAAGCACCGGGACAAAGCCGTTCTGCAGCCTCCCTCTGTTCCGATTTCTGCTCCTGCGTTGGTGTGACTCCGCTCTCATCTCCAAGGACAATCAAAAAGGGAAACGGCAGCCGGTTGCCAGGGAAACGGAGGAGCCCCCTCACACACACACACACACACACACACACACAAAGACATGGTGCAGGTGATGTAATTTGCTGATACGTGTGCCGTGAATACGTCACCGTAGTCTGTTCGTGGCGCTGGTGAGAGCTCGTAGGTTGGAGCGGAGGAACTGCTCACGACTGCAGCTGATGAGTCGGAATCTAAAGTTGGCTGCATTTTACGAGCTGTATTTATACAAAGGCTGCATTTTCCTCACGTTGCCCCCTCCTCTAAACCATGTCTTTGACAAACTGTCCTCTCTCTCTTTTTGTCATCATCTCTTTCTCATGCGTCATTCATGTGTCATCCTCGCCCCGAGGGCCCAGAGGATGTGATGGCTACGTTGGACCCACGCTCACGTGCAAATGTGGGAAAAATAACGACCATGCAAAATAAGGAATAAAGATTCAAAGCAAATGCCTAATTAGTAGCTGGGGATTGAAATGGAGCCAACAACACCACAGCCAATATGAAAAACATTTTCCAAGAGGGCTAGTCAAGAGAAACAGAGTGCGATACATCGCCGGGTTTGGAGGATGCCGTTAATGTTCACTTTACGGGAGAAAGCACACATTGCAGATTAAATGATCAAAGGATTGGACCACAGCCTAGCATAAATTAAGGATTAATTTACTAGATGTTCTTCAGTGAATGAAGCAGGTACAGGCAGGCAAATGTGGAGAAACAAAAAGCAACAAAGCCTCAACCTATTTGCATATAAGGAAAGCAATTTGTTCTTTCTCAAACCTAAGCTTTTTTCTGAATGATGTATAGAGAGAGAATTTTGGCATATTTCAGAACCCAAATCAAAATGGATAATGTTGATTGAATCATGTGGCTGTATCCCTGAACGCCCTCCAAGATCCCAATGCTAATGAACTCTCCCGCGGTCTCGGCCATGTCGGATCACTCTGCTTCTGTGTCTGCGCAGAACAATCTTGATTAAGATACACACCCCTGCAAAGGGCCCGACCAACTCCTTGTCTCACAGAAAGGAAGTGAGGAGGGAACCATCAACAGCTGACACAAAGGGTGGGCCACTTGTGACGTGAGCCGGTCATGTTTTGGCTTTTGCAGTTTCCCACTATGGAGACCAGAATTTAACTTATTCCCCATGGAAAGGTGGGTCGGGGGTAGCGGGGGGTGAAACGCTTTCTCTGTGTGGTTTGTATTTGTACACCTGACAGTGAATGCTTTAAACACTTGTTTTCATCGGGCTTCACAGTTTTTTGCTCAAACTTCTTTTGAGGTATGCACAACCTTTTACACAACATTCAGGCAGGCCGGCCAGGAGACAGCTTAGCTTAGGGAAAGTGCCAAGGTAATTGCCAAACAGAACTTCTAAAGATCGCTCCATACTTACGCACATGTAATCAACAGCAACATTTTTGGTGCTATTTCTAAGTCAATGCAGTAAATGATAAATAGCACTAAGGGGGTGAGACTCATTGTTTTCCATCTAGTTGAACTCATTTAGCTCTGTTAGAACTGTTCATGCTGTTAGTCACTGGCTCTGCAGTCTCCATCTTCAGGGCTGCGTGGAGGAAATGGGTATTTTCTCTGAATACCGTAAGCAGGTGAATGAATGACTATAATGACTATTAATAATATTTTTTGTATAAACGTTTGTAGTGAGGATAGAAGTCTGGATAGATAAACCCAGGAGGACAGACCTGGATGATATAGCGATCAGATTGAGATGACAGAAGGAAGAGCAGCCAAAAACTCACACACATACACATACACTGCGTACTGCGTACTGCGGAGGAAATTAAAAAGGCATTCTGTAAAAAGAAAAGGAAAGAAGAAATCAGCATCCTTGAGCGAAAGCAGAAGGCTTGAATTTCTTTGTTCCGCCAAACAAACACATCAACTTCCCAGAACTTTCTGCTGAACCTGCAACAAATGTCCTTTTGATTATCTTGAGTGCATCTTTTACAGATTGAAATATTTTTGTTGAAGCGGCTACGGCTCAGAAGTAGAGCGGGTCCTTCTCTAATCGAAGGATTGGCGTCTAATCCCCGGCCGTTCCACTCCGCATGTCGGCCTCCTTTAGCAAGGAGCTGAACCCAGAAATGCTCCCCGAGGCTTTGCCACCTGTGTGTAAGTGTGTGTATGTGCATTCGTTCAGACCAAGCATGTCTCTGCATTCAGAGCATGATTACGTGTGTGAATGGGTGAACGTTATCTCTTGTGAGGTAGTTCTGTTTAGTGAGAGTAAATATTTCTGGTGTACCACAAGGTTCAGATCTGGGCTTCCTTTTGGGGCACATTTTGTCAAATTAAGAACAAAAACATTGTGGCCAGATTTGCGTCTAAGGCTTACTTGAGTGGAGGCACAAGCAAGATATTTGATTTACTCAACGTGTACACCACTGCCACTTGTTTTGCGTCTTTTGACCTGAAGGACCCTTCCCTCAACAATAAGCCTACATCGACCATAATCACGTAGCCCGCTACACGGACTCTGCAAATATGAAGAAGCCTCAAGGACGGATAAATGTGAGGCCCAAATGAAAGTTCCCAGAAAATGCACTCATTGAAAGTGGCTAAATAACATGTAATGTAGTGTAATGAAAAAAAACATCAGAAGAGTTTCAAATATATCCAGAAAACAGGTCATTTCTTCACGTGTTGACAACCGCTCTGTTAAATCTGCTGCAAGCAATGAGAATGAGATGTTTATGGTGAACAGATAATGTTTTTAACATTGCCTGTTATTGACAATTCATAATGATCCGAGGACAACAACACACAGAAACATCTCTGCTCTTTCCCTCAGGTCACGTGTTAGGGGTCTTGATTTTGCGGCTATCGGGCGCCAGTTTGCTTATCAAATCCAAGAAAGTGGAGCGGAAACCTTCGACCCTGCTGCCGGACTAGAAACACGCCGCTCAGATTGCAATTTACAAGCAGCGGATGAACATATTGTGTATTTTCCGTACTTAACTATGCCTATCGTTCCATGCGTGCGTGTGTGTGTGTGTGTGTGTGTGTGTGTGTGTGTGTGTGTGTGATAGACCTGTGAGAGCCTTTATCCACGAGGTCATTGTCTCTGGGTCCAGACGGCTAAGGTCCTCAGTGTGGCCTCACTAATCTGACGTAATTATGCCTCGCGGCCAGTCACACGTTTTCCCTCTGCTTCTCTCTTTCCTCAGGAAACCACGGAGCTCTTGGTCACCTCAGGATGGCTAACAGTGCCATGTGTGACACAGGGTTAGCGCTGCAATGGGGCTACTACACTGCCTACACACACACCTCAAAGGACTCCCTTCAAAACGTTAGGGGGAAAGAAAACCAGCCTCCCGGACCCTTAGAGACTTGCCATACAGTCAAAAGGGTTTCCACTGCAAGAGTCATGCACCGCACGCATTCCACTCATCCCACTCATCACCACGTCCTGCCACTGTGACGCATATCTTAACGTGTGCTTAATCAGCCGTCACGCCTCGGGGTGTGTGACGATGCAGAAGCTGTGTGGGGATCCTAAATGCAGACTGCTCAATAGCTTCATGGAGCGTCAATTTAGTGGGAAGCCCTCGCTGTGAAACGAGAATGTTTTCCTTTTGTTGCACCTTCATGATTGTTGTCACGATACATAGACATTTTTTAATGGTTGGCAATGAGCTTTAGCCATGTTTCTTGTGGGTTGTAACATTGTGATCAACAAAATTAAGGACTGAGATGTGGGAATGCAACAACATGGAAGAGAAAATAAGGCTAGAAAAGGTAGCACTTGGACTATTATACTGGTGGAAAACAAATCCCCAGAACTGATTTTGGAAGAGAAAGCAGAAATGTATTATAACTTAAACCTTCAGTATCCATCATGTTTTACCTCTTAATAAATTGCTTTAGATAATCTGAGTCGATTTTTGCCTTTACTGATCATCGAGCTGCTCCAGCTTCTTGCCTGGGTAGACTATATCTCAACAAATACCTAATACTGGTTTAAACAAAGTCATCATTCCCGATACAATAAGAAAACGGTCCAGTCCTGTGAGAACGAGACCCACGCTGTTTTATTTGTTATTTCCCTGCGTTCCTCTTCTTCCCTTTAATCCACTGTGTGGCCCTTTATATATTATTACACATTATCCTAGCGTTACTGCATAATAGTACGAAATTATCATCATAATAAAAAATAATGACCATGGGTTCATTTGATGCTAAACAGCTGAGCCCAAAATTTCCATCCTTATTGTTTTCACTAAACACTCTTAAACCACTCCCAGGTGTGTCGTGTTGCTGCTATTACATAAAATGTTTATCTTTGGTATCACCGGAGCATTTATTGTACAATAAATCTACTAGAAAGTAGCTACAAACACACACTGATGACACCATCAATGAAGAAAAATTGTTTAAATTTTCAGGCATAATGAAGAGCTCAAATTCATTATTTTGGTTGGCACTCATTTAATTTGCAGAGATATGTGTTTAAGCGAACTCTATTCAACCCTTATTCATTTATTCAGAGGGCAGGTTGGCCTAACAGGAGAATATTCGACCTGTATGTCAGTGTGAGCGTGAACCCCGCTGAGCTCATTAAACTGTTAATATCGCTGTTTTCCTCAACACAAAACGTGATATTCCAGGCTCAATGGCTGAAATACACAGCCCTGCACACACACTTCACACACACAACACACACACACACACACACACGCACACAAAGCCTCACAAAGCTTTTCTGACTAAGTATGTGCCTGACTGCTTGCACACACACACACACACACACTCACACACAGACGTACACACACACACACACACACACACACACACGGCTGCAGCACAGCGCTCTTATTTAAACTGATGTGAGTGCTGTCACGACATCCGACTAGTCCTATTTGTTCCACGGAAGCCTTGGCGTGAGAGAGCAGGGTCACCCCACTGGCTCTCATGCAAATCCATTAAGCACGCACACGTGCACGAGCACACACACACACACACACACACACACACGCGCGCACAGACTAATGGTCCTGCAGATAAGCAGAAAGACAGGACAGGCAGGCAAAGAGATTCAAGCAGAGACAGACAAGTGGGCAGGAAAGACATTGGACAAAGAGACAAATAAAAAAATAAAGAATGGAATTCTAGTATTGGGGGCAAAAAGGTGTCCTTGCTTGTTTGTTTTACTTTCACAAATGTGTTAGGTGCAGTTAAGCACAGAATGTAGCGTCCTCGCCCTTGTGGAATAGATAAGGGAAGGGGAGGAGAAATAAGTGGGAAATGGCAGAATAACATGCATAGTCTAATTCTGGTTTTTGGACTATTAGTGGCCGATTGTTGGACTATTAGTGGTTGTAAAATAAAAATAAAAAACTTCAGTGGAGATGGAGGTAAAAAGCGTTTAAGCCACTGATGGTGTGTTAAAAGGTTAGGGTTCAAATGGGCAGATTAGTGGAAAAGATTTATTCCATTTAGTAATAAAGAGGGATCCGTTTCCCTTGTCTTTTGGCTCAAGATATAAGACTGTGCTGGCCCTTGTTTATATCAAATAAAACCTGTCATTTCCAACCGAGGTCAAGGTTACAAGATATGGATGTGAAAATACAGAATTTAAGGCATCCTGTTTTGAGTGGTTTCTTGCATATTAAACCGTTATGTGCCCCTTATTATTGCGTTATTTATGTTATCTTATGCAACAACGTTGTTGCGTATAATTTTTTTTTTAAAATGTATTCGGCATTCACACCAGCTGGTGACAAATTGAATGAATTCTATGTGCTCTACAAATTCTTCCTGAACTGGGATTAGGAGGTTACACACTGTGTTGCAACATAACTGGTGGACAGGATTTAGATTCAGATGGAGTGGGCAGGGCCTGTGAGCGGAGCAGGACATCCACGACGGGATCATTTTGTGGTAGCAAGAAGAATAAGGAAAGCAGCTCACACCCAACGAGCGCACTGTAAGCGATGGGTGGGTAGGACCATATGGGGTAACTGGTTGGGTGAGTGTAATAGCGCTTATGTCACAGTTATATCATAACTCTGCAGTGCCTGTGCCTGTGTTCTCCGTTTCCCGTTTAGCTATGGGATTTGTCTCGCATAGCCTAGCCCAAATATGTCAAGCAATATTAGTAATTTCATGCCAAAAAAAAAAGAATAGTGGGTCATATTCACCCCTCCTCTCCCTCTTAAATCTATGTGTGAACACACAGACACACACACACACATACACACACACACACACACACACACGCACGCACGTTCGCCTGTCGCTCCTCCCCCTTCCTCCCCCCTCCCATCCTCTCACTCTCTCTCTCTCTCTCTCTCTCTCATACACACACACACACACACACGCATGCGAGCACACACTGAGCATGCTTCATTATGCACTTGCCCACACAACATAGCGTGCCGGAAACGGACTCCGTGGATGCCAGTTCCTCGTCCCCACAGGCTCAGTGCCCCTAAAACACTGGATGCACCTTCCAGAATTAGGTTAATTCGCTTTTGCCACAGAGAATGCCCAAAATACAGTCTAGTGGTCCCACAAACAATTACGGCAGAGATTTAATTAGATAATTACGGGTGGGAGTTGGATTCCAGCTCTCATCAATTATTAACCTGGCGGATTAATAAACAGACCTACTAAAGTGAATTAGAAAAATCCTAACAACCAAGAAGGATAAGACTGAAAGCAACTCTCAGCATTCTGAAAGTACGTTAGACGTTTAAAAAAAAAACAATTTATGTCACAATGAGAGCTCTGATAAACTAATATATATCACAAACATTTTCTTTTGTCTATTGTCCATTGTGGTCCAGCTCAGTGCTGCTTTGTATACAAAGCAGCGTTAGAGTAAATACGTGCCTACTGCCCTTTTTCCAATGCCCTTATCGCGGGGGTATTCGAGGAGATGACCTGTTTCAAAGAGGGGAGTGAAACCGAAAGAGGGAGGGGGAGGGGCGGCGGGGGAGACAGAGACAGGGCTTGTCTTCCCACTACCCTCTTTGGCACAGTGGAGTGAGAGGCTTGATTACTGTTTCTGCCTGAATATATTTGTTCCCCTTTTGTCACGTTCCAATTTCTTTCTGCTGTGGAGGCAGATAAACAAGCACGGAAGGTAGGCCAGACTTGAGTGGGCAACTGAGTCTGCACGATTCAATGACGGCTCCAGAAATAGTACTTCACATGCATCACAAATGTAATCATAGCAACGCGTTCACTCTCCCTTTGTGTAATGGTGGGGGGGGAGGAGGGGAGGGGGCGAGATGAACCCAGATTAAGGCACAGGTTTGCTTTGGTCAGCCACAGAGAAACAAGGACAATTAGGGCAAGAAATGTAAATCTAAAGACATTTTCAAACCCACCCTGCTTTCCCCGCGGGAATGTCTGGCCGCTGTTTTGAATTACTTCTGAGGCAATGAATTAGTTGCACACAACCCAAACAAAGAATGGAGTGTGACCCGTGCATGCAAGCCGGGAGATCTCAGTCCATGTGACTTCAAGCCGTTGTCGGCCTGCATTTCCGACACCATTGCTTGTCTATCATTACAAACAAAAATTATGAATTGTACTTTAAACTTTTTTTTATCACAAATTCTGTTCGAGCCAGGTTTCTTTGCCTGCAGTTATGGGAAGGCACTAACATTTTAGAAACTTTACTCAACCGTCTACATGCAGTTACATCGTGAACATATTAAGTTATATGAGATGGTGAATCTATCTCACCGAAATGACTACCCACATCTTGTCTGTCAACTATGTTGCCACTCGTCTGTTCATGTCGATCTGGGCCCTTTCGGCCATGCTCTGCTGCCAGAGCGTAAAATTGAAGTGCTGAGCATTACCAACTGATGATGCCACCATCCCCTGAGAGCGACTGTGGAAGAGGCGGTTGTGGCAATGCTTCCTCACCAATGGTTGATAAAAGTAGAGGTATTCAGATGCCGCTGATGAAAAACTATTTTTTATTTATGATATATAATTTTGTGTTGAATTACTCATATAAGATGTGGTCGTTTATGTCGCCTATGCTCATATTCAACTCAATCGAATTGTTATGTTTTGCCAGGAAATTAAACCATCCTGTGCTTTATCGCGCTAACTTGATGCGCGCCATGACTGCGTCGTATCCATAGCAACACGCAGTCCATGAACAAGTCAGCAAAACATTTATTTGTGTCGTTTAGTGCGTAAGAAACAGTTGACTGTAGGTAGGTAAATGTCTTTTCTGTTCACAAATCCACACAAGTCCAATGACTTGTCTAAAGCTTCGCTCGTGTGACTGCAGTGATATACGTTAAGTTACGTCAGGAGGAAGTGCGCACTGATTTATGTAACGTTACATGTTAGCTAACGCTAGCTAGCTATGCCCGCTTTTTAGGTATTAGCATGATTTATCTTTCTTTTATTTATTTATTCACGGATAAACTAAGACATATCAATGCAGAGTTGATGATACATAATGTTGCCTGCGTCTAAGCGTGGAAAGGGAGTTCCTTACCATGTGAAGCACGCGTATAACGTTACGTACGTAACTATTCCACATGCTCGTAATAGGAATATATGACATGTAATCTCAGCAACGTAGTTTACAGAGAGAAACTTAAATCTGCTTTTCCAAGGATATATGTACAGTAGCAGTCAAAGGTTTAGACACATTCTCTCCTTTAAATGAGACTGTCCAAACTCTTTATGTGGTGTGTGTGTGTGTGTGTGTGTGTGCGTGGGTGTGTGTGTGTGTGTGTGTGTGTGTGTGTGTATTGGAAATGGTGATTGAAAAGGTTGCATTCTCTTATTCCAGGAACCAACAAAGTAGTTGTTATCGAGTACTTTAGTACTTCATTTTCTTGTAGTTGTTAGATAAAAAATTACAAACAAAACTTCACGCTGCTCACTTTATATAAACTATTGTCCTGTAGCACGATGAAATCTAAATATTTCAACCCCATCTGGTTCCTTCAAGACGGGGCGGGTTGGAGACATTCCTTCATCCAGTCTCTTGCTTTCCAGAGCTTTTTAAAAAATAATATTGTTTCAGTGCAACTGAACTATGGGCCATTGTGAGTCTATATGTCCATGCGTGTTTCCTCTCACGACTCACTCCGCATGCGCCCATGCAGAATCGGTGGCTTTACCAACAGCTTGCCTCTCTCGCATTAGACTGATTTATAGTTCAATCAGGGCTGAAACGTCAGCGGGGGAACAGTTGTCGTGCGAAATCACCTCTTTGTATCACCGTCTATCTAAACGGATAGGCCTGCTTAATGCTGTCACAGGGCGTTACTAATGTATCCGTGTTGTGCGAGCCAGCGATTGAGGATCCCCGTCGTGCTTTAAATGCACGGCCTGGAGATAGTAGGGGGGCAATCAGGCTACGAGCGTGCGTGAGCATGAAGCGCTTTGACAAGGCAGGGATTGTCTGCACTGGTGTGTGTGTGTGTGTGTGTGTGTGTGTGTGTGTGGAAGAGGCCGAGGGAGAGCACGTGCTTGTTTACATGCTAGTTCTTGAATTATTGGTTTGTGGATGAAGTTAAACCTCCGTGGCGTTGCATGCGTTCTTAGATTGGGTGTGCATCTGTCTGTTCATTGTGCACGTGACCAAATCCTCATGTGTTCGTGCTGCACGGTGTCCTGCGTGTTCTCTCACTCTATTTCCCTCCGATTGGCCTGTGAGGGCATTTCATGTCTGGCATGCAGACGTGCACAGGGCACCATCTGATAGTAGAGACCTCTGGCCCTGAGTCTGCCAGAGGTATTTAATCTGAAGTCAAGTGTTGAGTTGGCGTGATGCTTTCCCCCTCACTAATGGGGATAGATAAAAGCCGGAGAGCGTGCACTCACAGATAGACATAAGATGGGTTAAGGCTTGCACTGGCCTTAATGGCCGCTATTTCACAACAAGGGATAGCTGGACCTCCCTTGGTTCCGCAACTAAGAAGCTGGGCAAAGCACAGTATACACAAATATTTTATTTTTCTTGCCCCGTTAGACTGATTTTGTGGATAATTGCCACCCTTGAGGGTTGAACCAGGTCCTTGTTATGACCTTCTGCGGCCCTGCAGTGGAAGACAAGCTAATAAATGGCGTGAAGTCAAAATACCCTCAGCTGTAAAATAGCATAATATTGTAAAGATTGTACGATAAATGGGTTTACCATGGTGAACATCACGCAAAGGGATTTGCCCTTTTCCCTGACCTCAGGAGCTAAGAGCTATTCATCAGTTTAAAGGTGCCTCCTGCTTTACTACTGAAAAGAGTTACAAAAAGATTCTTATTATATTCTTAACTAACAATCTATATGGAAAAATATATTTTTCTAAATTTCTATATCAAATGCAACCTTCTGCAATTCAGAATTTGTTGTGTGTTTACTAATAATAGTATTTCTATGATTTGAATCCTTCTTGTAACTCACCACCTTTCAAACATCCAATTTCACATGGAAATGCGTCAAGGTACAGATGCTAAAGCTTAATCCACTAATAGCAAGTTTGTTGATAAAAAAAGTATCAATTAAACATTTTTAAATGATTAATTTGTGCTGTTAGTCAAATCAAGGGATTTCATGATGTTTCGAAGGCTTTGTGATTTTGTGTTTTAGTATTTCTGACTCTATTGATAAATTCAACAGATAAATCAATATTTGGTGAAGCACCAAATGGAAATCCATTACACACACAATATGCTATTCCCAGTCAAGCTAATTCTGCTGTTTTGCTTGTGTCCTGGAGACAATGAAAGGTCTATGGGGCCGTTGAAAGAAGGAGAGAAGGAAATGAAAATGGTTCTTCAGTTTCCTCCAATCTACCCACTGCCTGAAGAGATAAAAAAAGGTAGGCAGTTCAAAAATGTTGCTTTTGAAAACACCCTGAAGATACCTGCACACGTTTTTTTTTTAGTTATACATATGAACGCCAAGACTTTCCTCCTAGGGGAACATACACATACACACATCACATTCAGCATGCGGTTACCTTTCATAGCAGCATGTTGATGAAAGGATGATGAAACACCATATTGACACAACATATGTTGGTTTTTTTTTTGCAACTAGGAACACAAATGTGTTTGCTACGTCCTGATAATCTACACAGTTCTCTCCTTCTCTCTCTTAATAAGCTGCAGTAATCCATATGACCTGCTCAAGAAATGGGACGTCTCCTCATTTCATCTTCCATCTGTTTTAAGATAAAGCACTTAAAAATTAACACACCAATGATGGCGTGTTGCTTTTTATCTGTGTCACTGTCAGGTGGCAGTTACATATCCCCATATGATACACCATATGGTATGAATATAAATTAGCAGGGAATAATGCCTTCATTTAAAAGTGGAGCAAACATGGTCTCTATAACTACCTAAAGGAGTTTGATAAAATAAACTACATCTCCAGAAGACCAGAAGTTTTCTAAATGTTCTTCACTAATTTTTCACATAAAACAATTTTAAAGGGGTATTTTCATGTGCTCTTACTTAAGAAGAAATACACGCACACTAAGCAAAGTAATTAGACTAAGAAAATGTTTTGCCCAATTTTCTCCCTGTTCTGAATGTCAGAAAAAAACAAGTTGAGAACATTTTCTCCCTTTTGCCCTCAACAAAGTTGTTTAATTTCTCATGCCTTGGGAAAACAAGCCAACATGGGATCATTTCCACTTACAATAGTACCTTTGTATACATCGTCTCCTCCACACCGGAGCTGCAGAATAAACAAACAGAGCAGCTGGCTGCTGATGAGAGGGACCTCTGTGATGGCTTTACCTGTAGCTCTCCAGAAGGCGCGGCAAACTGGACAATCCTTTTCTGTCTTTCACAATCTTTCCACTATGTGTTTCTTGTGCTGTCCGACTGTGCTGTAGCAATGGCTGCTCCCAGGTCTCACTAGTTACAGGGCCCAACGTTATCATAACCAATGCATGTATCCTTATATAGCTCAGCTAGAATGCACAATTTGGTCTGTTGTGACCAAGACAACGTAGCATGACAAGGAGCAACCTGCTCATGGAGGTGAGATCACTCAACGGATCAATGAGGCTGCTCTTTAGGCTCTGCGCTCTCTTCATGTCTCCCTCCATTCCCGTGTCTGTTGCTCTCGAGTGATTCATGGAATTTCTCACTGAGGCCAGTAGATGGCCGTGAACAATAGACCACCTGGCATCATGTGAGGGTTGCTTTTTACATGCCCCCGTACTGTACAGACCAAATCTCCCCCCCGGCTATCCCTGAATGTCTTCAACAAACACACACACACACACACACACACACACACACACTGTCCATTACCCCATTTATCATGTTGGTCCAACTATCTCTGCCCAACGGACTCAAATGGGAATCCATTTTATTCATTGTTTTCTGTGGTGGCCATGTCTCCCCCAGTGTGTGTGTGTGGGTGCGTGTGGGCGTGTGGGCGTGTGTGTGTGGGTGTGGGTGTGGGTGTGTGTGTGCATCCGTTTCAGTGCTTTTATTTATGATTTGTCACAAGGGGCATGTGACAAGCAGAGCAAAGAACACAGGGAGACACAGGGAGAGACTGACATATTGATCATTACCCATCTGGTTCAGTCTCAGGATCTACTCCTCCCCCCCCCACCCCGCCCTCCTTTTCCTCCATAAAATAGAGGATGCCCTGGGCTTAGCCCCCCGATGAGCACACTTCAGCACCATTTATTGGAGGAGGCTTAGGTGGTTGGTCCGAATGGGGAACAAAAAACAACAGAGGCTGCTGTGTGCGTTGTGAAGCCAAAGCTGTGGGCAGCACCGTGCGCACCAGTGGGAGGCGAAGAGGAGGCGGTGTACTAACAGGCCCATTTAAGTGCTGTTAATCCTGGTGTGCTGGGAGAGGGCTGGCACCACAGTTTAATGGTGGGCTGCTGAGAAGGAGAGCGCTGCGGTTACACACAAACAGCAGGCCTCCCACCCACACACTCGGGCAGAGAAACACACATACTCTTGCATTGAACTTTCTTGTTTGTTGTGTACACACACTCATGGATGCTGCTCGGATACACGAGCGTGAATATACCTGCTCTGACATTACAGGGCAGTAAAGAGATCGACCGCTGAAAACATGAGTCTTTCATCTGGGTTTTCTCACACAAAGAAATTGGGTCGGGTAGATCGAAAAACTCATACTTTGGTGTTGGGTATGAATCTGTGATGCAGATGCAGCATCTGGTGTGGCAGTCTGTCCATGACATCTGTGTTTGGTCCACTGCTTCCCAGGGCAGCGCAGCATTAATCCCACTCATGCTGCTTTTCCATTTGAACTGGGAAGTCACAATTACCAAGTCTGAAATTTCAACTCGAATGCATTTCTGAAAATCGGATTTCTGAAAGTGGTCCGGACACTCCCCCCCCCCCCCCCCGCCCACCCCCGTCCGTGTCCTCTTAATCCAAGATGGCTGCTCCTCGGGCTCTGTTTGTTTCGTCCGTCTGTCTTTTATGTGTCTCGTACAGTACTGTTCAACTTCAACCTGTGGACATTTTGCCTCGTCCTCTGTATTGTATTTGTATATTGTATTCAACTGGTTCGGTTGATGATGGCTTCCCACAGCACGTCCTGGTTGGCCAAACCCCATCACGTTCTCCCGACTGGTTGTACCGGAATGCGGTTAGCTCGGGTGTGAGATCATTCCCTCCTCCGCCTTCCGCTTTTTGAGGTTAATGCAACGCATGGTTAGTAGCTCTCCACTCTCGGGGTGTTTCCCGCGGATTAGTTTGAGCCGGGAAAGTTACATCTATTGTTTCGCATTTCACATTGTAGATGCAATGTTGTGTCTTAGTTTATCTGCGTATGTGAATGACATCATCTGACAGGAAGCAAACACTTTCACACTGTCTTCCAGCCACCCACTGGCTCAGCTATTTTAGTGAGGCTCATGGAGGGTAGCAAATGGTTTTATTACCCGGTCTCATATTTCCGTGGAGCTAAATAAACCACTCGCTGACACATAACAGTTTTGAAAGCAAACTGAAACTAATCAGTGATATATTTTATTGTAAATTGGTTTCACCCTGTGTCTTGTAAATTCAGTCACGCTTCCCCTCGGTCCTTGTCTGCATCTTTCTCAAGGGCTTATTCATCACTCGCATTCGGGGAGCAGCGAGTGTCGCTACTTCCATTCAGTTTATTGTCGTTGAATTGGAAATCTGTAACCTGCTTCTCCAAGCAGGTGGTTGGACTAAAAATAGCACTGCATTAAAGAAAAAAGAGAAATGAAAGGGCTGCGTTGGCGCGTTGCTACAGGTACTTGTGAGAAAATGTAATATGATCCAAAAAGGCAAGTTTGATAGAAATCATCCAGTCATTCATTCAAGTTTTTCAGATAACACCTCTCAGCTTTATAATACAGTGAGATAAGAAACCTATGATGCCAGAAATCATATTATGTTCCTTTTAGAAGATAACAAAGGAAGAAACATCCCACCTGGCTTTTGTGCTTGTAATTATTGAATTGGCCGACAGTACGCTGTGGATGCTGTTGTGTTGTAGAAAATCCTGCCGTGCTAATCCCCGGACACAGTGGCATTGCTGTTTTGTACGCAGCAAAACACCAAAACTCAAACGAACCGTTTATTCCTTTCACAGTTTGCAGGATTTTTTTTTCCGAAGTGACACTTTTGCTCGCAGTGTTCCGGTCCAAATGTGAATGAGTTGTTTTCAGGGCGGCATGCAGCGAGCAGAGTACACGGCAGTCTTTCTGCGCAGCAGCTGAGCACTTCTTGTTCTCTGCGAGGCACTGAAACTACCTATTCACTTCTCAAGTGTCACAGTCTGAGGAGCTCAAACACACAGTGGAACAGGACAAGACGTTCACCCCCCGGGGAGAGGGAAGCGCGGGGAGAAAAAGCAAGAAAAGCAAGCAGAGAGAGGCCCAGACAAGAGCCACAATACTCCCTGTTAACTTCTCAAATGTTGTGGTCTGTGAAGAGCTCTGAAACACAATGTAACGGGACAAGACGTTCGCTTTGGAGATAATTAGAGGGCGAGTGCAGCGCGAGGGAGGGGGGCAGAGAGAGAGAACAGCGAGCGTTTCTGTGCGTGTTCAGGAGAGAGATGTGACTTTCCTGTTTTATTTCGAATCTGAGGGGGAGAGACTAAAGCGGAAGAGTAAGGGCCCAAATGAAGACGCGTATCCGTCTCACACACACACACACACACACACACACACATTGATAGAGATGCACGTGCAAGCACACCAGCTCTGCTTTATACTATTTATCTTCTTTTCTGTTCCCTCTCATAACACCAGACAATCACTTTACCAACACAAAACACTGAGGGCTAAAAAGGGCCGTGTTTAGCTCCCCCTCTCTTTGCACGCACACATGCATTCACTACCTGTCTGACTCCACTTTCATTCATAATTGTGGTGCAGGACTTTTGTTTGCCGGTGCATCCACATTTCAGCCCGAGGTCGCCATCCCTGCTGCAGTTTCTCAGCGACTTGGAGCTCTTCCATTCCGCCTCACTCCCTCTTTCTATATGCAGTCCTGCAGCACGCAGCTCCACAGGGACTGGTGAAGGAGCAGAGAGTGCACTGGACGTGTGAGGACCTGCAGCGCTGACAGGTTCTGCTGTCTGCACCGTGAACTCTGGGTAAAACTTAGAGTTGGAATCGGAGCTTTGTAGACCCTGAGCGAAGACATTATTGCAATGTAATGGGAGGAAATGTGAGTGGATGTGATATTCATACTGTCTGTCTTCATGCAGGTAGAACTTTTTGGTTGCTGTCACATGCACAAGCCAAACACTAGCTCCAATGTGGCCTTTAGACAGCTGTGTAGGCGCATGAGATGCATGGCTGGATCACCACGTGTGTAAAGAGGCTTTTGAGGATTTATTTGGTGCATTGTGTAACAGGATGTGAAGTAATGAGCCAAAAATGTGTAATTAAAACGAGGAATTTCCCTTCATCACAGTAAAACAATGAATGTGAATCAGACGTTGCTATTTCCTTTTCTTTTACAGTTTAGGTCCCCCCCCCCCCCCCCCACCCCGCTCCCCCAAACCACCAACTCCCCTCCCAGAAGTCAGACACATCAGTTATGTCGGATAAGGGACCTGTTGATGTGATCAGCTTTGACCCACATTTCCGCCTGTGTGTTGATAGCACAGGTACAAATATATTTATTTAGCTTCGTTTTGTTTTCCTAAATCCTCTTTAGTTGAATAAAATGTTTCGTCCGTCGGACTCCTTTGGCTCGCTCAGCGTCCCTGTGTTATCATTCCCTCGTACCGGGAGGAAGTAAAAAGTAGTTAATTCAAGCTTTCAGAATGTCAAACAAACCTCATATGGCGTGTGTGTTTGTGTGTGTGTGGTCGAACTTGCTCGGGTGTATGAGTGAACTCTATGTGTTCAAGAGCCACTTGTTGGTGTCCGTTGTTGCATCTGTGGGGGAGGAGGGACGGACATCTTCTTTCTCCATTTGTTGATCTACAAAGGCTCGTTTTATTTGAGAAGAGATTGGAACTTTTTAAAACATTTATTGTAAGAACAGATCAATTCTGCAAAGAAAGCAGAGCAGCAGCATACTGGATTTATTCCATCTACTTTGTATGGTAGTACAGTGTGTTCTTTTGGACACCTCACAGGGGACTCTGTCGTCTTACAACACTGAAACCTTCTGGTTTCTCTGTTTTTCTAAAACACGAGACTCAAATGATGACGGCTGCAGAAAAGTATTTTGCAACTTCTCTCACGGTTTCTCGATGTAAACGTGTAAATCAAAGTCCTGACTCGCCTCTTTTTGGAGTCTCTCTGTGCCTCCTGACTGTTGACTGTCGGTCCTCTTGCTCTTCTTCTCCCATCCATTGTTAATGTGAGCATGGCAAGACTTGTGGGTGGGAGGGGGAGAGCAGAGGTCTCTCTCCGTCTGTCACAAGGCCGATGGATGTTGGTCTTTCTCACATAGCAAAATGAATTATTTCAATGAAAAAAATACATTATCTTATATAACTATCACTCATTCCTTCTTTTCAGGCTGTTGTCTTAAATCTTGATGAAGAGAGAGGAAGGGATTAAGAGGGGGGAGCGAGGCCATCAGGTGATTGCTGATCTGCATTAATGACTCAGCGACAGCAGGGGGATTATTGGGCAATGTTGTCACGGATGTTGTCTGGAGCCTGGAAATTCAAAGTGACGATATTGCACGATAATCCAAAGGTCATCGGAAGGTCGCTGTTGATGTTATCAAGCAGTTGCCATGCCAGCCACTGTGGGAGGTGTTTTTGAAAAAGATAAAAGATTAATCAAAGGTACAAAAAGTCAATCTTGGGCAAACAAATTTACTTTATTTTTACAAACTTAGGTGTTTGTTGCACCCACGTTGTGGTGAAACTGTCCTTATGTAGGCATCTACAACATTAAATAAGCCAAACTTAGTATTTTGCACTGATTCTAAAAAAATCACAGAGAAAAGGGAAAGAATTCCTCAATGGACCATTATCCGTGACATTCACAATGATGTATCGGGGCCCTAATATCACTTTTTTTTAAAACGAGTATATTTGCTGCTTTAATTGCACAATTGGAGTATAATCACAGTTAGAGATTCCACCACGTTCTCCACCATGCGTCTTGGCATGTTTCGCGGCCGCTTCTAAAAGTCATTCAAGGAAACCACTTAAATAATGAGCAATTACACATGTCATCTAATGGCGTTAAGCACGGCGGGACGACACGGGTTTTCTCTTGCTTAAGAGGGTGAAATGAGGTTTTTGCTCAGCTCCACTGCTCCCTGTATCCAGACAGGATGTCATTCCACCTGGTCCGAGTGGCAAATGAAGAACATAAAAGTAAGATGAATATTAACATACGGCTGCTCCGTCAAACTGGATGACAAAAAACAGCGGACCCAGCTAGGCAGACAGACGCGCACGCACGCACACACACATTCAGGCAGGTTTACCTCCTCTGGCCTCTCCCGGCTTACCGTGCCGTGCCATGTCGTGCCGAGCCGTGTGTTGTGATGCGTGGTCCACTGGGGCTAACGGAAGCACATGTGCTGTCTGCTAACTCTGATTAATGTAACAGGCCACACTCCCCCCTTCTCTCTCTCTGGCTTATTCTTCTCCGCCGGCCGCCCCGCTGTCCTGGCTTCACCTCCCACACATGTATGTGTGCACTTAGTCTGTGTGGCGATGCCGTGCCCTGCGAGGCGAAGGATTCATTAAATTATAATGCGGCTCCTCTCTTGTTTTGTTGGTGCAGCTTATAGCGCTTTGGAGGCTGTGAAGTAAACAACGTAGCCAGAAAGGGTACAAAACGTTTTTGCCGCGCTAAGCCCTTTCACATTACAACTTCAAGTTTTCTACATTATGATCTTCGGTAACAACGTACGCCCAGTTGAGGGAGTAACGGTTTATTTATCATCAACTGTAGAGTGGATAGTTTAGTTACTAGCATAACACTTTGTATTCAATCAACATATGTCAACCATATTCCATATTGCCCTTTTGTTGTCATATTAGCAAGCTGTCTGTTTGTTCAGTTAGCTATGAAGTAAGTAATCGTATGTCAATATTTGTATATTTTCTGTATTGCTGGCTAAATAAGCCCCTGTTAATGACCGTGAAGAGTTTCCTGGGCGAAGTCAGCAGCCGTTCCTGGAGATAACACTAAGACAAAACCCCGTCACACACACACACAACAGAACGGACAAGTCCAGTCTTCTGCCTGCTCCTCCTCATGCTAGCTGTTTGTTGTTGTGCGTGCCGTGCCGTGCCGTGCCTCGCCCCGCGTTTGAGTGTGATGTGATGCGTGGCCCAGTGCCCGTACAGGCAGCCATAGGTGATTCTTTCCCTACCACTGCCCTTTCCCCCGCATCCAGGCAAAGGTGCGAGTGAGGGAGGCGGCCGCAGAGGCAAGGAAGTAGAAGGTAATGTAACGAAAAGAAAGACAGCCAGCCAGCCGGCACACATGCGGCCCTGGAATATACGCGGCGTATAAACCCTCGCTTTACTCCCAAATTCTCATTGCTACGCCCCCACCTTCCTGTTCATTGTCCGCTCTGCAGACTTTGCCCTGAGTTACATGTGACGGCGGATTTCTGCTCTCGCACATATGTTGTGTGTGTGAGATTGACTGTGGGTTCCTGGATGCTCTGCTCTTTCATTCAGACACCCACAGCACACAGAAACACACACTTCATCCAGTCAGAAGTATGAGCCTGATCTGTCTGCCCCCTCCCTCCTTCCCTCCCTCACCCCGTCGCTGCTACCCGCATGCCTCTAGCCCCCTTTCCCCCTGCCCTCCCCCTTGCACTTCCTTCTAACCCTTGTGACCGCTACTGCCCCTCCCTAATTCCTCCTTCACACACACCCAGTGACACACACGCATGCACACCCACATAAACAGGCATAGAAACGCGCTTCTCCTCAAAGACACGCACACAGTGCTGCGGTCAAGGAAGTATTATAAACACACACACACAAGCTGAAGCTCATAAACACACACTTCTCATGTGATGTGCAGAGCGCCACGGGGCCCAGATGAGCGGAATCTCAGCGTTGGCTCTCGCTACAGTGAGCACCGCGGGAGGGCTTTATCTTTGCAAAAATCAACAAAGCAGCAGTCACGAAGCACCGTCTCGGTCACACGCACAAACACGATCACAACCACACACACACACACGCGCGGGCGGGCGGGCGGGCGAGAGTATGTGCCCGGGCACACGCACAAATGGCGAACACAAAAGTCAAATAAATACTCACAGTGACACAAGTTCACAGAAACATTCTCATTCAGACAAGCAAAGGTGAGAGCACAGCTGGACAATGTTTTCAGTGGGATGCGCTGACTTCACGAGCTCTCACGCACCGTCACAGTCCATAGACGACAATCATGGGTACATTAGGGGAAAAAAACAAGTGTAAGACCCTCAACCAGCTAATCCCTTCCTGAACGCTCGCGTGGTCGGAGAGAGAAGCAGGGTAGGGAAGGCCAGCCAAGCAGATGGAAGGAGAAAGCACTTTCTCCATTGAAAGCGGGAAGGCGGAGAGATTTTGAAGCAGAACGAGTTCAGAAGGATCCAGGTACGATGATGCGAGGCAGCACTCCTGACCGTTGTTTGTGGTTTTTCTCTCTAAATCTGCCTCCCATCATCATATCACTTGATTAGTCCTGAGCCTAATGCCTCTAATCCGTTTACCCCACCGTAGCATCTCTCGGCAGATATTAGTGTGCACAGGTATCACTGTTTGTGTGATTGAGCGTGGGCTGTTGTCTTCCTGCCTGCTGTCCAAAATGACTCGAGGGGGTTTTTCAGGATGAGAGAAAATAAATTGTTTGTGAAAATCTGTTGGGGCCTACCGTCTACAATAATCTGATTGTGCCTGATTTGTATAGCCTGCAATATGACCCTCCTTTAATAACAGTCTGCTTATCTTTTTAATGCAATTAGCCAATCAGCCAC
This sequence comes from Apeltes quadracus, assembly GCA_021346845.1. Lineage (NCBI taxonomy): Eukaryota > Metazoa > Chordata > Actinopteri > Perciformes > Gasterosteidae > Apeltes > Apeltes quadracus. Next base: position 4,805,072 of record CM037917.1, read on the forward strand.
ACATTGGTTAGGCTAAAATATTGACTTTTTGACCTTTTAGTCACCAGAAACTTGCAGCTCCAAAGCCTCAAAAATGTGATATGGGGTCATTTTGATACCCACAGACACAATGAAAATGTAGGCTTTGTAAACGGGTAAGTTGTAACACAAAGGAAAAAAATCTTAACCCCTTGAATTTTTTGTTCCCTCAGTGCCTGACTGGGTTGTAAAAAAAATCTATAAAGAAATAATAGAGCTCTTCTTGCTTCTCTCCTAACGTCCCCATTTTGTAACCGGCGGACATGAACGTAGCAGAAGATGGTCGAAGTTGGGCGAGGTGTCTGCTGCCTCGTCTCCTCCCCCCGGCACATGAGACAATGAGCACGGACATTTTCACACAGACACACACGCAGACGGAGTTAAAAAGGCATCACGTAAATTAATCATGTTTCTCGTCCTGGCGAGAGACCATCCACCCATAGAGTCCCCCCCCACCGCTCCACCCTCCCTACATGTTTCACGTCAGGCGAAGGGGTAATAGCTCCATGTTTAATTGATGGAGCACGGAGGGATTGTGGCGATAACATGGACTGTTGATGGCGTTGAGAGTCACAGATCCCTGCTGGTACCTGTCAAAGGGGGAGGAGTCAGTGGCGCTGTGTGGTTATTGCCATTGACATTGAGACTATAGTGTGTCACTGACACCCCGAGGCATTATGCACAGCCCGCACGGTTACATGCAGCATGGCGACTTTAGAAGTAAGTTTTTATAGATATATATATATATATATATATATAAAATTATTACCACCGGAAGAGTGTGGCCTGAGTGAAAGTCGTGTTTATCTTAATATTTTAAACCGCTTATGGCAACATGCAAGGGGGCCCCATGGAGTCAATCAAGGGGCAGAATGGAAGGGAGATAAGAGAGACACAAGGGAAGCCATAGACGCGTGATGTGCACTGGTGGACAAAGATGTTTTGTGTGTAGGAGAGAAGGATCCATCAGCTGGCAGCATTAAATGTTTAAAGGACAACAAGGCAGCCTCCCCGTCCTACCGCCCTGTCTTCCTCTCCTCTTCTTTCACCTCCTTGTTCCATTCCACGCATCCTCGTCTGTCTTCTCCTCTCAGGTATTTTTTGCCAGCATGTATTTAGTAGTAGTAATGTGTGTGTGTGTGCGTGCGTGTGTGTGTGTGTGTGCGTGTGTGTGTGGAAGGGTTCGTTTTGTGGTTTGAGTGCTAAGTGAACGTGTCAGTGCCGAGGGCAAGGGGTCTCCCCGAGGGGCCAAACTCAGTCACGGGAGCAAACACATGCACTGGTGGCACAGACCATCTGCCCTCAGGGCGTGTGTGTGTCAGTGTGCGTTGAGAGTGAGTGTTTGTGTGAGTCTCCTATCTGTCCCAAGATGCCCATGTGAGTAAATTAGCCTTTGCATGTGTCTGTCTACCACTGTTTCTTTTGTGTGTAGACACGTCTGTGTGGGTTTTAATGTGTGTATCTGTTTGTCGGTCGATACGTCTTTGGCAGTGTGTTTTCGCTAAATTGTATACGTTTGAGAAAGCCTCTTTATGTTTGTTTGTGTGTGCGTTTTTACGTGCGTGTGACTTTGTGTGTGTCAAGCCACAGCTAATGCAATCCATCCCTCAGGTCACTTTAACATTGTCTCTTGCCTCGTCGTTCTCTGTCTTCATGACTACTTCAACAGCTTGCACACCCAAATTTACATGCACAAGCCTTTGGGGATAAGATTCAACCCCCAGTGACAAGCAAACACACACTTAGTAGTGTTAGCTGTATCTATGCCTGCAGGAACCGTGAAGACATCTGCACAGTAAATACTAAAACCCCCTCAGCCCCGGTCCCAAATATTGCTCATGACTTGCACGAACTCTGGCTCTCTCTCTCACTCACTCACACACCCACACATATATAAGCTCACACAGCAAACAAATAACAGCCCATATTCCCCAGAGTGCATTCTGTGGCAACGCAATGTTATACACTGCTGTGATGTGGAGCTTTTGCCCCTCCTACACTTACACACCAGGTCTTTAAGAATGCTTTATTATCCACATGGCCGATATGTTCCTGAGCCTTTAGGAAGATGTTTTCACAAACATCTGTCTTTATTTATCCATTGAAGCATGCACAGGCTTCCGGGATTGGCAGCGTTGGTTGGTCACATGGTCTGACCCTTCGACCTGAAGATGGATGACTTGACAGCTTGCCGAAAGGGAACCCAAACCATCTCAATCACCCGCTGGTGTCTGACCTTAGAGGAGGTCATTAATCCCGTCCCCTACATGTTAGTGGACGAGTCAACGCCAGGGCCGGCCCAAGGCATAAGCGAACTAAGCGGCTGCTTGGGGCCTCCTGGCCAGGGGGCCCCAAGCAGCCGCTTAGTTCGCTTATGCTGCAAGCAGCCCTATTTTTGTATTATAACCTCACTGTATTCATTTATAATTTTCGCTATAACAGTATAGCGTGACATTTGTGCCAATAATGTTCTAGCACAGGTGACTGTGCGTGGTGGGAGGGGGGCCCCCAAATAAAATTCTGCTTAGGGCCCCCAAGAGGCTCGGGCTGGCACTGGTCAACGCTCACATTAAGCCTGTTATTTTTTAGACAGTATGTTCACGTGTTCATTGAGTCTGGTTTAAATTAGTTATTTAATAAAAAGGAGAGACAAGTGGGGGTGGGGGACATCATGACTGACAGCTGTGATTGACAGCTGCACTGAGTGACGCCCCTCTGAGCCGTAAGCTCGGGAGTTATACGTGAGAGGAGATGTAATTAAAATGTGTAATAGAACACGTGTTAATTGGCTCATCAATGTAGTTATTGTGTCATTCTAGTCAAACAGCTACCAGGGTGCGACGTGCCCCCCACCACCAACAAGCTGCGGCTCGATGCTTGATTGGCATTTAAAGTGTTGTATTTTATCCGCCGTTCTCATCTAGCACAAAGTCATTTTTTGGGAATTTTCTCTTACCATTTAGAAGATACACAAGGGAAGGGAGGAAGAAGGAGAAGGATCGAAAGAAATAATTCTTTCAATTAAACCATTGTAGTGTCTTTCAGGGATAAGCATGAGCAGCCATTCTTTTGATCTCTGCTCTTGCTCTTTTTCTTGTTCAGCCTCTCAGCATTTGTTGTTATTTAGGTTTAAGACAGTGGAGCTTTCAAACTATATACACAACCTATAGAATTTACAGCTTTGTCGTTGTAACACATTTCTTTTCATCAGTGTTTCACATTTGAACAGAAAGATTAAAAGATTAAAAACATTTTATATATCATATATATTATATTATTAAATTGTCCTGATGGAGTGAACACTAGATTTGAATCCCTATGAATATTCATATGTGTCTTCATATTCTACATAGTCTCTCTTATCCTTATTGAAGGATGAACGAGTGTGCTATCACACACTATGCTAAATGGGAAAGGTTTTGCCGTCATCAAAACAGATGTAGTTTATTAATTTGGCTGGAATGAAAAGCATGATCGTGGTCGTGTTGCGTGGTGAGTTTTAGATGTTTTGTTCACTTTAACATTAAGTGGATGTGACCCATGTTCCTTAACAGCAATAACGAAATAACCGGTGCCGCTTCCTGTTGTCTTCCCATCGATGTCAGCTCTTTTTCTTTTTCCCTTTCCCCTTGTTTACATCATGTAGCAATCTATTTGGAGCCTTCTGACAAGGAGGGGGTCATCCAAATATCAGCTGCCTCTCTGCCACATATCACCATGAAGATGAAAGCTCATGGATGTGAGCTTATCCCTCATAAGCCTGAAAGAAGTGACAACAGCTCGGAGAGAACACACTGACACGCACAGAAAAAGAAAGATCATTTTGGGAGATGTTTTTCTATCAGACAGCAGTAAAAACAATATCTTAAGGAGGATTAGAGTAGCTGTGTTGCTCTGCTTTGAGCCGCCGATGGATGAAAAGATATTTTTTGACACGAGTGGTTGCAACAGATTGTGATGGATAACGGGGCCTGTAGTTGTCAGTCTAAATGCTTTTATAGACACTACTATTGTAAAGGCCCCATACAAGACACCATACAAAAGGGAATTATATTTCTAGACTCATCATTCCACGATGGGAATCAAGGTAAAGCTGTATGTTTATTTATACATTGATTCATTCAATATACAGCTAATTTAAGGATAGTTTGCGATTGTAAAGATAAAAAAATGTTTCATGCTGGAGAATCATTATGTCTCATATTAGAATATGCAAATATTCTTGCCTTGAGTTTGGGTTTTATGGAGTTTGGGGTATCCAATCAGTTAACTATGGATTTTTTAATAATGCTGGACTAGCCTAATTTGCGCGTGTCTTTACCATTCATTGAATGTTTTTTATACTATTAGTGGTTTGCGTTGTTGTTGTTGTTTCCTAATATTTGAAAACGACTTCATTCCACTGAGGTGAGCCACTTCCAGAGTTCCTGAAAGAGGTTCATAGTACGCTAACCAACAGTTTGATCACATGAATAGTAACCAATTATACTTGTATATCACTCAGCTTCAGATTAGTTTGAACTTTTAGTCTCATTTCCTTTTTCATCCAGCCAAAGGGTTTTTAAGAAAGGTTGAAGCTATCAGCTTTACATCCCTTTTCAATCATTTTTTAACTGTTACACATGAACAGAGGTTTGAAAGTTGGATTGGAAAAAGTCAATTTAAAATAGTTCAACACACCAATTTTGCAACAATTGATTCAGAACCAGATGACAGTGTTTTAAGTCATTTTCTTATGCTTTGTCTCATTTCACCCAACCATCATTTTCTGTTGTTGAACTCTTGATAAATAATGCCAATAGCCCATGAGCTTTTTCAATTTAGAGGTTGTGTTAGACTTGTCCAGAGAGAGAAGGCCCGGCGAGAGGCGCTGCAGCTGGGCCGGCTGGGCTGGGAGAAGGCCTTACACCTGGAGGTGCAGCGACAGGCAGAGGAAGAAGGGATAAGCACAAGAGAAGCTCGAGAGGAGCAGCACAAAGACGCACAAAAGCACAAGGCGGAGCGTAAAAAGATAAAAGTCGAGTATCAGAAAATCAGCAACGAAAAAAGTGAGACAACTTCAGCGAGCGCTGGCAGGGCTACAGGCGGAGGCCCTGAGGAAGCAGGAAGAAGAGCTGGAGAGGAAGACTGAGGGGAGAGAGAACGTTCGTCACTGAGTTACGGACTTCAGAAGGCCCATCAGCATATAGACAAGCTGAGAAAATATCTCCAACAGCTGGAGGAGAGGTGAGGTTTTGTGTGTGTTTGTGAAATGCTTAATAATGCCGGGCTTCATGTGGGCAATTACCCTGGGAGTCACACACAAACACTCCCTCAGTCAAATCAGAGCATGGGACTCTGACACAGACCTAGCTGTTTAATTATTTACTCCGCTGTCATCTGCACTACCTAGAAAAGGAGAAATAGGTATGTGAGGCTTGCTAATATGTCAAGTGGCTTATTTGAGGAAAATTGTGCTGATTATACTTCTTTCTTTGTCAGTTTACTGGAATCGTTTTGCTCAATAACAAAAATACTCATGCACAATGTTGTAAGCAGGGACTGACTGATTACGGGAGGAAATAGCGTACTAGTGAACACAATGTTTGACAAACATCATATCGTCAGATAATTGTAAAATGTCTTTGTTGCTTCTTTTTAGTAGAACCGCAAATCTAAAAACAATATCGAGAAATGATACATGAGGGGGCAGAGGTGTTAAACAGACAAAAGAAAACCTCCTCTGCGTCACAGTGACGCAAGAGGGGAAAATATTGTAGGTGGAAGCAAATGTATTTTAGCTCCATGATGAGTAGTAATAATACAATTTAATTTGCATAGCACTTTTCATAGTTCTCATGACAATTTACATTCAAATAACCCAATACACAAAAGAAAGCTGTGAACTAAAAACATAAAACAGCAGTTGTAAAAAGGAGGGTTTTGATTTGTTGTTTAAATATGCAAAGGTCAGCGCGGTCCGAGTTTAAAAACGTTTTAGGACTGAACAAAAGCTTTTGATCAAATGTTCTGCGATGTTAGAAAATTCAAATATTTCTTTGCTAAGCCGTTATGGCCGAGCAGCTTGCCTTTTGTAAACACACCTCCCAGTCGTGGCCTTTCATAAAAAGCAGAAAGCTCTCAAAATAGGAGCAGCCGCAGAGTGGTGACGGATGGCATCATGTGCAAAGATATCCCGGCTGTTGTGGGAGTTTTACCTGAGGCCCAGTAGGCAATGGCAGCCGTCACTAGCGATGTGATCAAAAGACCAGCCTCGGGTCGGACGCGGCGTTCAGTCATGTACACCTGTGAACTAATAGAAACCGGCCAAGCCACGGCACCTGCAGCTGGATGGTACATACAGACACAACATTCATTGTGAAGCAGGATCAGCAGTCAGAGTGTAGTACATTTTGTATAATGTCAACTCAATGTCTTATTTTTTTAACAAGAACTTGAGCAATACAAAATGATCATATTCTCATGGTAATTTATACACAGTAGGTTGTCAGCGATGAGCACAAAGGCCTGTGAGGGATGTTTCTTTTCTAGATTTCAGTAACTGCAAACGTCGTGGAAAGTGGTAACAGTAAATTAGGAAAACAACTGAAAGCACACTGTGACATTTGGCATTCTGAATCGATAAGGTATGTAATCCCAGGTTTTGGTTATTTTTAATAGGTTTCTTGTGTCTAAATCCTACACTGATGGGTAGGAGGCACCTTGTCCTTTGAACACTGTGAATTTCTTTTAGATTCAGTGTTTGATGGAACATTTTATTGGCTTATTGGTCTGCTATATATATACACACACACACTCCACATAATCCTCAGAATACATTGTGTGGTGCGCAGCTCTTTCCTCCCCATCATTTGTTGCTATTTTTCTTCTACTACACAAATTCTGTCTGCTGAATGCAACAAGCTCCGTCATACTCGCCGGGAGCTGTGCACAGCTATTCTAGGATATGTGTGTGTGTGTGTGTGTGTGTGTGTGTGTGTACTGTTATATCATATAGCGCCGCAGATTTTGTGACATGTACCTGTACACAAACACTGGTGCATGAAGGTGGTAAAGTCATTGTATGGCTAAAGGGTTAGCATAGTCACTATTCATCATTGCTAGTGTAATCTATAAGGGGTTGGTGTAAGGAGCTAAATCACTCCATTTATTTCCAATCTGTCTGAAATGTATGCTGCACGTAGTACAGTAATGACTCTTTTGGAATCCATCATAAATCACCTAATATGCAATCAATTATACACTTAATCCCCATCATTAATTATCAGCTTTAAAATGTAGTAATGTAGTGTGAAATGAGTTTAAAAAAAACTAATGTTCACATCTATTAAATGCGGTGCACTGCATTGTGAGATTGTCTATTCATGTATTCCATTTCCCCCTAACAAACACATATTTCCCTTTGTGTAATATTTATGGCCCAGTGGATACATTGACTATTGGGTAAATTCAGAAAGATGTTATTGCACTACACTTAAATTACACTTAATTAACTGCTATCATCTAGCACAAGTCTGGCTCTATGTTTTTTCTTTTGAGTGTAGAAAGTGCAGGATTTGATTTGTACATCCAGTGAGCATGTGATCATAGTGGATACTCTGCTTTATTTTTTTGCAGTGTTTGTGTTTGCGTGCGCTGTGTGCGCTCATATGGCTCGCTGGGGGTTTCAGGTCGTCCGTATGTTGGTTTGTGTGGATTGTCTGGTCGGCCAATCCACTGTCTGTTCTAATGTAAGCTGATTATCTCTCACAGTGACCGCCTCTCTATTGAGCCAAAAACACACGCAAACGACCCGCTATGCTTCGGGGCCTTGGGGCCAAGCGTGGGTCAGGAGGCCAAAGGTCAATTCAGATCATGATGCACGCTACAGTGACGTGTGGAAGCCAGCATTGATCAACCGCAGTGAACTCTCTGCTCTTTTGTTCTTCTCTGTTTATTTATATCGTTTTTGGATTTTGCGTTTCCTCTTCTTGCATTTCTTTCATTCTATTTTTGCGTTTCCTCAACGTTTTATCTGTCTGCCGTGCTTTTCATCCTTTGCCTCATCTCTCTGCATAGATCTCAGTCCTCAATTGCTTTCAAATGTACAGTTGTTCTTATTTCCATTTGAATATATCCATCTTTGTATGATTCTAAACTAACTTTATACTCTTTTGCTCATCTCTTCTCTCTCTCTCTCTCTCTCTTCCTCTCTTAAAACGCTCACACCAGCAATTTGCCACACCATCGCTGAAGATGTACACCTTCTCCCACATGTGGTAATGCATGGACTAAGAGAGAGAGAAAAGGAGATGGCACGCAAGAGGGAGTTAATGAGGATGTTCTGAATGGCTGACTACACAGCATGAGTGTGACTCTGTTGTTACATGGGATGCCTTAATGATTGACAGTCCTCCCTTAGAGCTTTGGCTGGGAGATTATGTCATTACCAGAAAAGGACAAATGTTTTTTTTTTCAATCAGGGACGTCATGGTTTCTAGTTCTGTTTTTCTCTCTGTGTTTGCTGTTCAATCCTCTGTCGATCTGACAGGACGTGAGGAGTGGCTGCGTGTGTGCAGGTGTGCGTGTGTGTGTGGGTGTGTGAGTGGCTGCACTGCGAGAGCCTGACTGGTAGCTGGATAACGACACACTCTCAATACAAAGAAAACCTGATTAAAATGTCACATGTCAAGACAGCGTTTGTTGGTGACATGAGCTTTTCGGAGCGTGTTTGTGTGTGGGTGACAGGTGTGTGACAGAAGAAAGCAAGGTGGGAAGGTTAGTAACGTGGAGGGTGCAATTAAACCTGATCTTAAAATGTCACCTGCCAGACGGGTTCAAACACAGACGAGCAGGAGATCTGTTGATGTGCTGAAGAGAGCGACAGCAAAGGGAAGGCCAGGAGAGAGGGATGAGAGAAGGAGACGTATTCACGTCAAATAAGAGTTTGCTGCTTTTTGTAAATGCCGTTTACGCCGACGTCCCAGCAGGTGCTTTGACTTTGATATGGGCTCCAACTTGATGTCAGCATGTCAAAGTCAAATAGACAAGGGAGTCTTAAAATGGTCAACCATCAAAATAAGAATATAGTATAGCTAAATAAACTCTACGCCCTGATATGTGCCAAACTGGCTACAGCTCGTGGACATTAATGTGCACTCAGGGGGGAAATGATGGAGATTCATGAATAGGAACAATGGCAATCGTCCACATTTTCAGCAAATAAATAAAATCTGGAATGGGAGGGGAATACAAGTGATAAACACAACATCAGAAGGCAGCGACTCACACTGGGTTTTAAGCCAACACATATGTCAGTCACATATCATGTGTCATACCTGCTTTATCTTTTTTTTTCTTTTTGGATTAAACTGGCTACCAGACCATGAATGTAATCTAACTGCATTGGTTCTTTTTCTGGGTCAGCTGTAGACACGAGGTCTCTTTAGGTCAGAGTGTGTGACCACTCCCAGATTCCTGTGCAAAACACAAAACACACTTTGTCCACACAGACGAGTTATTTGATTCGACATAGGACTGCAATGCTGTTACACTGGTGATGTGCTGCTATTGCCACCCAATGATGCACCTGTTGTTTCAAGGTGTCAGATGCAACTAATCAGCATCTTGTATTGTAAGCTGTTCGCCTTGTTTTCTAGTTGTTGCTTCAGGCTGGGAACATTAATTAGGGTGCCACTCCAAACTGTTTTTGCCCTCTCGGCCAATAAAACATGATTACAGAGTTTAGGTACTCGTAAACTTTAAAAAGCTAAATTTAAATCAATTTTATTCATGAATTGATGAGTGGATTTTTTACTATATTTGGCAGACACATATCAAGGGGTTAAACCCAGCTTTATGTCCCTGTTTGTAGTAATTGTTGGGTGTTGGCAGTCCTACAGGATAGAGAGTTTGTCTAACTGAAGACAGGTTGAAACATATCATGTAACCTGTCCACAATGAGAGAGCGGTCTGGGAAGTAAATACACACTGGATGGGGGTCTGTTTTTGGTTATACATCACTGTTTGTGCGCGCTGTGCATGTTGACTTGTGTGAGTGTTCATGCACAGAACTTCAATGGATAGAACAGCCACTCCTGTGCACAATTTATTTTTTAAATCCTAGTTGGCAGTTAGGAAGAATAAATCATACAAGGTGTGAAAGCTCTCACACACACACACACACACACACACACACACACACACACACACACCTGACCTGGGGCTAGATTGTAAGAAGACTCGCAGGTGTGGGAGAGAAGTAGACACAAATGGATGACAAATGGAGAGGCATCCAGAAACAAGGGCTTTATGGCAAATTTGATTTATACTTCATACTAGTTTGATTTAATGTGTGGTTTTATTTTAATTTCTGGTTTCCATGAGCGACCGCAGAAACAATACACAAATCACCATAGTCTTTTGCCCTGTGTGTGTGTGTGTGTGTGTGTGTGTGTGTGTGTGTGTGTGTGTGTGTGTGTGGCTGTTAGGTAATATGTGACGTCTACCGGAGTCAAACTGCCGCTGAAGGCAGCATTTGAGGTATTAGGAGAGATCCAACACCAAACAGGCGCCCATTTCAGATGCACCGGAGGAGCAAAAGATGACATTTTTTCCCTTCTAATGATTGCTCAATATTACTGTGAAGCTCATGACAACAAGGTAAACAAAAACAACCTTAATAATAAGTGTGTGTCAGTGTAACAGACACTGACAGCCACACACACACACACACACACACACACACACACACACACACACACACACACACACACAATGGGACAGTTTATTTGGTAATCGAAGCAGTAGCATAGCAACCCAACAATACAAATGACACAGACGTGTTGCATTTCTGAATTGGAATTCCAATTGACAAGCTGGAGCACAGATGTAATCTAATACCTTTTTACTTTATTCGGTTAGCCATGATATGATTGTTACTGCTTGTACTTTGTGCACGCCGGTGTGCTGGTTTGATGATCATTGTTATGGCACCTCTAACATAGTAACCAGATAACCTTAAAACAAAATACATACACACACACACACACACAAAGAACACTTGAAGGATTATGGGATGTCAATGAGGCTTAGAGCGAGCTTTCATCAAAACATTTTACATTTTTAGCTTTGTAATTTAAGAAACATTTGGAAGAGCGAATGTGCGTTAATGCGCGTGTTTGCGCCGTTGGGTGTCTGAATGTCACGTCCTGTGTGTGCTAATTTAAGGTTGCAGTAAAATGGCTTTTAGCTATGACGTCTCTGCCATTTTGTGAATCTTTTATCTTGCACTCATAGTGAGTGAACAGATGACACTTTGATACAGGTAATTACGGGCAATCTTTTATGTCACATCTAATGATGAGAGAAAATGCCACCACAGATACACACTCATGCAAGTGAATTTACACTGATAAGCACTCGTCCGTTATCATTTACATTATAGTAATAGTCTTTAGCCTCACTGACCCCAATCCCACTCCGTATCAAGTCCCCCACTGTCTGATGTTTATTATTATTATTATTATTATTATTATTATTATTAATAATTTAAAGAGGTGGGGCTCTTGGAGGCCACGCATCGCAGCACCGTCTCTAACTGCTGGTTTGGCCGTTGGACTGCGGATGAAAACCAGACGATAAGCAGACGGATGGCCCGATCAGTGTGCAAAACGCCTTCCAAAAGCTGGAGATAAACTAAGGGCCCCTGTCAGACACAACCTCTACCGGTAACCCATGTATCCTGAAAACGTGCTGAACCATCAGCCTAGCAGTGTCTTTAGCAGAGGGAAGCTTGGGGAGGGGAATGAAATGGACAGATTTAGAAAAACGATCGACCACCGTGAGGATGGTGGTGTTACCTTCGGATGGGGCTAGGTCAGTGATGAAGTCGAGGGATATGTGGGACCACGGTCTTCTTGGGTGCAGCAGGGGTTGTAGCAGGCCAGCCGGCGGGCGGGTAGAGGTCTTATTCTGAGCGCAGACCGGGTACGAGTGGACAAACTTGTGAACCTGGTCCCTCATGGACGGCCACCAGAATCGTCGGGCAATGAAGGCTTGTGTTCGTCTCACTCCAGGGTGGCCGGACCGCACTAGGGATATGAAGACGGTTAGGAGGACACTGACTGGGTTTCGCTTCACTAGGTTGGGCTGCAGTAACAATAGATTCAATGTCTAATTGTGCTGCACCTAGGACGCAATAAGGGGGGAGGATGGTGTCCGGTTCCTGAGGTCTCTCGTGGGGACTGAATCGCTGGGACAGTGCGTCTGCCTTTGCCTTTTTGTGACCAGGGCGGTAAGACAGAGTAAAATTAAATCTGGAAAAAAACATGGCCCACCGGGCTTGACGGGGGTTGAGTCTCTTGGCGGTGCGGATGTATTGCAAGTTCTTGTGGTCAGTCCATACCAGGAACGGGGCAGAGGCGCCCTCAAGCCAATGTCTCCACTCCTCCAGCGCCAACTTAACCGCCAGCAATTCCCTATTGCCGACGTCATGATTTTGTTCCGTAGGCGTGAGCCGGTGGGAGTAGAAGGCACAGGGGTGCGTCTTGTTGTCGCTGGCCGACCGTTGCGAGAGCACAGCGCCAACGCCAACGTCCGAGGCATCAACCTCCACGATGAATTGCCTGCTGGGGTCGGGTTGGACCAGGATGGGGGTTGATGTGAAGCGTTGTTTTACGGCCCGAAAAGCTGCCTCTGACGCGGATGACCAGGTGAATTTCACAACTAGGGACGTCAGCACTGTGAGGGGGGCTGCCAGTGCACCGTAATCCTGGATGAAGCGGCAATAAAAGTTTCGCAAATACCTTTTTTTACCAAAGACCTTTTGCTGATCCATCTCAATGGTCCCAGGAGAGATCACGTATCCAAGGAAGGTGACTCTGCTCTTGTGGAATTCGCATTTCTCAGCCTTCACAAAAAGGTGGTTCTCCAGCAGGCGTTGCAGCACGGAACGTACGTGGGTGACGTGCTCAGACAGAGACTCGGAGAAGATAAAGATATCGTCCAAATACACAAACACGAATCTGTCGATCTTCACAGTTTACACTGCCTAATTGTACTTTGTTAACTAACCTTAAAAACGTGTAGACGCTATATATGTTGGTGTGAATGTATACTATGTAACCTAAGCTGTGCAAAAAAATTATAGTAATAGGTCCATAACAAAGGATAGCAAACAACATTTAAACCACTGAAAGAAACATTTTTGTGTACAAATTGATACTCATAAAGTAATCGGGTAAAACAATATAAGAAAAAACAATGTAACGTTAAATTATAATCATGAGTTTTAACACAGTACAAAAACCAGGACAAACATGCATAATGTCACAGGACATTTTGTACACAGCCAGGGGCTTTGTAATGTCGACCTTCAGTCCAAATCTCAAAAAATACGAAGTAGCGCAAAACTGGTAAACCCTCTGACACATACACACCCCAGAAGAGAAAACATTTGACTCGGTAGGTCACGATAACACTGTGGCTGGCAGATCGGCGTTGTTGTTGTCAGAGCATGACTTTGCTGTGTGTGTGTGTGTGTGTGTGTGTGTGTATGGAGCGCCCTGATGAGGCAGTTGATTTGGGCTCCTGGTAGGGGGTTCTCTAATCCGGCACGCACTCACTGGCACTACACTACCTAGTTATTCCACTGACAGCCACTGCCCCAGGAACAAGAGCTCAAGCTCACGCACACACGACACACACATTCAGATACAAAATACACAAGAAATGTACACACAAGGACACCCCTCTCGAGGCAATGTTCTTACTGATCTCGCTGTGGGACCGGCGGGGACAGATGGAGGAACAGTGGGAGTCTGGCCTGCCATGTCTCAAAAAGCAAAGGCATGCACACACAATTACACATACTTTGTACTGACACACAGCATCGCCCCCCGACTTGGTCAGAAAGAGGCATACATATAAATAGGGGGAAGTCTAACTTGTTTTAATCGCATACACGCATACACGCACACACGCACATATATATATACACACCAAATCCCCAGCCGACTCTCACCCCACACTGCTCTAAACCATCTCGGCATCTCCTGAAGAGAAAACCTGTTTTCTTCTACTGAGATTGTGTGACAACTAAGAACTGCTGAGAACAAAGATTATCAAATAAAAATCCTGTTGACTTCAGGCCTAAATACCTGCTTAGATGGATAAGCACAGAAGCATAGAGAAAGAAAGGCACATCATGCTTAAATAACTTTATTACAATTGTCACATACGTACAGGTTGAGTTTGGCATTTAAACACAATGGGCTTCAGATTACAATCCTGCACCTCTGTTGTATTGTATTTGTATTTGCGAGACAAAAAGAAAGACTGCTTCTCTGTGCGTTGATGAACATTCTTAACCTTTGGGAGCAACACAAAAGACCCACTTCATAGCCCCTCCCTACGCGATGGTAATGAGTAGTGAAATCAGCTTCGGTTATTGGCCGAGAGGAAGCAACATGTACAATATGTGCTCTATGTATTATTTTTGTTATGTTTCAGGGCAGCTTTGCCTTCTATCCCTTGTAGTCTTTTCACTAAGATGACCCCGCCTCCTGCCTGGCAGGACCACGGCATCTTATTCAAATCATACACAACTTGATTAACCTTTGTAGGTCTGGTTTTAGTCTCTATTTGTCTAGTCTGCCTCCTGTGATAGTGACATCTCTGTCTGGCTGTCAGTTCTTATTTGCGGCCTTTCGGGAAAGAACAGGATGTGTTGACTCCGTTTCCGGGTCACACAATCTCACTGTTTATGCCTCCGGTTTGATTGCTGGAGTTCGGCTGTCAGATTTAATGGCTCTTGCCTGGAATCAATCAGGATGGAAGGCAATGCCGACAACACCCGTCGTTGCCATATTTTGGTGTGCTCAGAAGCAAAAACATTTTCCTGTATGTAGATTATTGTTGTCAATAAAGCAATCTTATGGACTATCTTTTGCCACTTTTGATTCCACGTCTCTACCTTCAAACTGCTCTCAAAATATGTCACATTTTGAGTCTCATTTCCTTTCTATTTCACACTTCAATCCTACTACCGTGTTCCTTTTCCTTGGGGCATTGCTTACTCTAATCATTCAAATAATGCATTTTTATCTATTGTCTATTATCTTAAATTAAAAACATGAGCAGGAAAGGCCTCCCTCTTTATCAATTACCACAAATAATGTACATTTTTCATTTCATTCCATTTCATCGCAATTATCTTCTGCTTTCCATCATTGAAGTTACATCATCTATAAGCTCATTTAACCCAATTGGAGAGCAGTTTCATTACATTAGGCTTAGGTTACCCTATGAGTGAATATTGGGTGAGTATTGGCCTCCTCATACTTGGCTCCTCATCCTTCCACTCTCGTCTTCTTCTTCTGCTTCGACAGGCTGGCAAAAGCGGCTTACGCAGAGGACGAGGCAAAGCAGTTATTTGAAGAAAAGAGGCACGGCGAGGTGAAATTCTCAAGTAAGAAAAGGAACCAGAGTGAGAAAAGACAAAGAAAGATTCAGTGGCATGACAAAGTGGGGGCTGATGATGTCATAATGTCTAGTGTCCAATGTCCAAAACAGGGTGGACATATATCACAAAGACAACAGAGTGAACAAAACAAAATATTGGTCTGCATTCTCCTGATTGGACCTCAGCGTCCAAGACCAAATGCATAGCAGAAAGGCCGCAGCAGATGGGAAACAACTGTGTGAGATGATAGAGGGGAAAACAATAAAAGAGGGCTGAAAGTCAAGTCAGCAGACCCAGCGGTTATTTCCTGGAAATAAAGCGAGATATTGAAGACTTGCCGGGAGTAGAGGAGGAGCGAGTGGGAGGTAAGGAGGCATCAGGCCGCTGACATTGAAAGCTGCTAAATGAGTAAACCATGGCGTGAGGAAATGCATGCAATCACTTCTCTGTTTATCACCATCTTAGCCTTATCCCCCGTGACACATCTGGCTCATATCTGTTCCTTCATTTGCTGCTGTCAACCTCATGATTTATGTCATCTGACATTATAAAACTGGCTCTTGTGGCAACCAGTACTCTCTTCTGCGCTGCACTACATGCACACACACACACATACAGGAACACTCTGGCAAAAGGGGAAGAGCTGGAAGTCTTCCCCTTCATCCTGTCTGGTCTTATACTGTGTTCATTTTTGACACGAACCCTAAACTGGAAAAACAACAACCACTCAACCTGTTCAACCCTCAGAACCGTCACAGCGCTTTGCACGCAAGAGCCAACTTTGTTCACGGCCTTTGTCTGCGGCTCCATAGGCCTGTGTTTATTTCTCCGGGTGGGCGTGTAAATGTGCCCCCTGTTGCTTGCAATGTATCTATGAGCCTCACGTGTGTAGGTGAACACCCACCTCCGTGTGTAGGTGGGCATGTGTGTCAGGACGAAAATGGGAAACTGTTCAATGTGCCCTCGCCCACATGTTCCTTTAAAAGTGTTCTTGGAAAAACAGAATGTTCTATTCCAGCAGTCTAGTTTTCCACATCCACGCTTTGCATGGGCTTGTGTGTTTTTATGCACGCACGTGTGTGTGTGTGTGTGTGTGTTTCAAGTGTTCTTACGTCTGAGCATATAGCTCTAAGAGTCAGAGAGATAGAGGAGAGTCAGAGTGCTGTAAAACATAGCAGTGCCCTTTTTTGAGGATATGGTGGTTGCATCAGTCCTCAAAAATATCCTTTATTTGCTGCTGTTTTGTAACTACATTCAAATTATTTTTTTTATAATGTTCAATGAGCTTGTGGCTGTGAATTTTGACGTGACAAAATTTGCAATAACAGCTCGACAAAGCTTTTTGCAAGAATGAATTAAAAAACGTCAAAACATATTAAGGGTGTGTGTTCACAGGACGCAGTGTACTCTTTCTCAGAAATGCTGTGCCCACAGTTGCACACGTTTGCAGCAGGCAGCAGCAACCATAGCGAGATTGGCTCAAAGAGTTGCAGTTTAACGTCTCATTCACACACTTCTTATTTTGACTGCTATTAGCTGTACTGTCTAAATAATTACGTGACCACTCCTACAAAATGTTCAGACATCTTTGGCATCTCTGACAGCGCAATGAAGAACCGTCCATTTATTGAGACCAAATGATGAAATGCTCTGTGTTTGTGTGTGTGTGTCACAGGGGCTCCGATCCTGCGGCAGGGAACTCTGCAGGGTTTCCTTAGCCAGCTGATCGGGGTCTGGCAGGCCTTCAGATGTCAGATGCTGCAGCACAGCACTCAGGAATTCTCAGGTAACACACGCAGACGCGTTGACGCACTCACACAGACCCACTCAAGCCTCACCTCTGAAGGAAGTATAAACAGACGGGCGTGTCGACGGTGGTAGAGCAAGAGAGTGAGTGTATGTTAATTCGTAGTTCGAGCGGACCCGATGAAGACATATTGCAATAAAGGGGGAGAGAGGGTTGAGCAAACACCCCTCGGCAGGAGTGAACCCACCGTATAGGGTTCTAGTACGTTGGTGTGTGTGTGTGTGTGTGTGTGTGTGTGTGTGTGTGTTTATCATTGCCAATAAATAGCAGAAGGAGAGCTAACCTCCAGCTGACCTCATCGTTGGGTCTTTCTGCACGTCTCTCTTTTTTGCACGTTCCAAATGACTGCCAATGGTGTGTGTGTGTGTGTGTGTGTGTGTGTTTGTTTATGTGTGTGTGTGTGTGTGTGGTGGGGGTGGGGGGATCAAGTGACAATTTGATAGAGGAAGGGAAAGATAAATAAAAGCAGTCTGCTGTTGGTATTGATGCCGTGTGAATATGTGTTTGTTCAGTGACGAGAGCATGAGAGGCAGCTGCTGCACGAACCAACACATGCAATAAACACACCCAGGAATGCGCACACAAACACTCAAATGCACACATGTAGGCAATGCATAGAACCTTGCAAACTCAGAAACTTGAATTAGGGGTTGTGTTAAACTTTATCTTATTTCATGCTATGCTGTATTCCACATTTAGTTGTCTTGTATAGTGTGTATTGTCTCCCAATGCATGTGTGTGTGTGTGTGTGTGTGTGTGTGTGTGTGTGTGTGTGTGTGTGGCCGTTATGGGCGTTAGCCCACAGTTAAACCGTGCTTCCAGCGTTCTGAAAAACAAGGGGGAATGATGCTGAGAAACATAAAGAGGTTGCCTAATGGCAACAGACGATTGTGGTATGCTTAAGTAGGGAAGAAGAGGGTGTAGATGACGACATAATTTATCTGTGATTGTTTTGTGCAGACGTTAGCAGCTGGCTTAAGGACAACAACATTTCAGGAGGATGGGAGTTTTCAGAACACACTTTGGAAAAAGAGGATCGAGGGTTGACCGGGATATGGAAGAGACAAGAACAAGTGTGAGACTGTGTGTTTTTGTATTTCACCCAACGCTGAACCGCAGCCATCTGCCAACACCCTGAGCTATCCTATATAGCAGGGGTGTCAAACTCATTCTGGTCTGGGGGCCGCATACAACTTAATCGCATCTCAAGTGGGCCGGACCAGTAAACTCATTCCAAAATTACATACAACTAACAATAAGTCCACTTCTTTGTATTAGTGCAAATAAGAAGTAAATTATAAAAATAGTTATATGCAATGAATTGTCCTTTTAATAAATATATTATCAACGACTTAATTTTCTTTAGAAAAGTTTGTGCAATTTTGACAACATTTTCACCCAGTTTAACATTTGCATGTTACACTTTTATGCATTATGCATAAAAACTGATCACAGTGATTGTGATTCACCTCCACAAACATGTAGGAAGATGTCAATTTTTCTTGAAAAATCCAACACTCTGTGTCCACTTTTTTCTTTTTTGACAAAGACATTTCACTGAAGAGGGTGCCAGGATCAACAGATAAAGCGGGTAAAGCGATAGACGTGAAACAGCGGCCAATATAGGAACTGCAGATTTTTATAGAAAATGAAGTGTATTCTTATTTTTTTCAATAATACAGATTTATCCCACGGGTGTGTGTGTGTGTGTGTGTGTGTGTGTTGATAGTGACAGCAGCAATATGATGACATCAATTATGTTCTTAGTAGAGAGTTTTTCTTTCCATGTCCTCCCTGTGCAGCACTGTCTGTCCCCTGTCTGCGTTTAACTCTCCAAGAAGTATGTCAGCACTATGTCACAACACACGGCTGACAGACAAACAGTAGCATGACAGCACTATGTCATACAAGGTGGCTAACAAACAGTAGCATGACAGCACTAAGTCACACCACATGGCTAACAGACGAACAGTAGCATTACAGCACTATGTCATACTACATGGCTAACAGACAAACAGTAGCATGACAGCACTATGTCATACTACATGGCTAACAGACAAACAGTAGCATGACAGCACTATGTCATACTACATGGCTAACAGACAAACAGTAGCATGACAGCACTATGTCATACTACATGGCTAACAGACAAACAGTAGCATGACAGCACTATGTCATACTACATGGCTAACAGACAAACAGTAGCATGACAGCACTATGTCATACTACATGGCTAACAGACAAACAGTAGCATGACAGCACTATGTCATACTACACGGCTAACAGACAAACAGTAGTATGACAGCACTATGTCATACAACATGCTAAGAGACAAACAGTAGCATGACAGCACTATGTCATACTACATGGCTAACAGACAAACAGTAGCATGACAGCACTATGTCATACTACATGGCTAACAGACAAACAGTAGCATGACAGCACTATGTCATACTACATGGCTAACAGACAAACAGTAGCATGACAGCACTATGTCATACTACACGGCTAACAGACAAACAGTAGTATGACAGCACTATGTCATACAACATGCTAAGAGACAAACAGTAGCATGACAGCACTACGTCATACAACATGCTAACAGACAAACAGTAGCATGACAGCACTATGTCATACAACATGCTAACAGACAAACAGTAGCATGACATACATTTGGGTGCCCTAAGCACAAATGTTTGGTGGTGCCACCCCCACTCCCAACCAACGAACTCTGGAACGCTTTACCAGTGGAACTGATGTCCATCACAACAGTGTCTTCTTTTAAAATGAGACTTAAGATACATCTTTTTTCACAAGCTTTTAGTTAGGTTCTGGCCACTTATTCGGAATATTCTGGGTGTTTGCAGAGCGCGTCGATGTCTCGGGGGAAAATTGCGCTAAAAGGGGGGGAGCTCCGTAGCCCAGGACCCAGCTCTTTAAGCGCGGAGCTGCTGTGAGTGATGACCTATTACTTTTGTATTTCTTTTGCATATTAACATGCTTTAGACATGTTTTATTTGTTATTTATACTAGTAGCCTACTGCGGTGATTTTTCACGTCCCAGATTTTGTGATGCCCCCCCAGGCACTTGGTGCCCTACGCGCAGTGCGTGTGCGGAGCGCCGGCACTGCTTCACCTTATGAAAGGCACTGAGGGTGTCTGTGCTTTTGTTGGTTGAGGCGAGAGTATGTAGCCAATTACTGTGAGTATTATTAAAGTGCAATTATTTATGTAGAAATGATGCAGGACACAGTAGTGAAAATATACTGTTTGTCAGTTCATCAATGTTACTGCTTCTCCCTTCTCCCTTAATCACGATATTTTTTTTTTCCAATGAATAACTGGCCAGTGAAATGAAAGCTCTTTTTCTAATTTAACAAAACTGTGTTGATAGAAAAAATCCTACTAAGTCTCGACAAAAAAAAGAAAAGGGTTTTCTTTTCACAGTCAATGTAATACTGAGAGATTTTCACTTCCAGTATTACCTAAACCCCACAAAGCAGGCAAAATAAGAAGAATTGGCGGAAAACAATGCAGGAACAGTCAGTCAGATTAGGGTTTGCTTTTTATTACAGTCTTTCTCCTTTATCCAGTATTTCAGAATCAGAATCAGAAAACATTTATTGCCAAAGTACGTCAGATATAGGAATTTGAGTTTAACTTTGAATAAAATATAATATAATACAATACCACCATTTCCATCTGTGCTGCTCATGTGTCTTTCTGCTTGTGTTATTGTGTGTTTGGTATTATTATTGTGAGTTTTCGGTGCCGCTCTGTGTGAGTGTGCGTGTGTTGCCTTACCCTGGCGGACCTTGTCATGTCACAGTGACCACGAAGCAATTATCGCTGTATTGCCGCTTTGAGGAGGACCTCCTACACTTCGCTCTTCCTGCAGAGAGAGCGAGGAGAGAGCGAGGCCAAGGGGGAAGAAATAAAAACAAAGCCATACAAAGAGAGGAACAAATAGATGAAAAAAGACCGGGAGGAGAGAGGTACTGAAGAGATGGATGAAGGGCAGAAAACAATGAGAGAAGGACAGACGGAGAAAGAAAGAGAACGAGAGAAAGAGAGAGAGAAAACACTCAGAGGAGTGTCACGCTGACATTGCTTAGTTTGAAAGCTGTCCAGATTCAGAGCCACTGTGCCTCGCGTTACGCTCCAATACAGACACGCACACTCACAGATGCAATCACATTCCGCTTCTTTGACGCACTTCACTACCCACATTGCTAGCCTATCGGCCAGTCAGACGCCCACACAAAGCCTCTTTTGGCCTTTTTTGGGGCGCCTTTTTTGATTTATTGGACAGCAAGGACTCAACCTGCAGCACCCGCAGGACCGCCATGACCGTAGGAGCGCTTGTAAGCAGCTTGGTCATAGGCAGCATTGATGTAGAACATTAAAGATCCAACCCCCCCCACCCGCAGGTTTTTCCAAACTAAGTAGTGTCACGACGTTCCTCAAAGGCACAATTGCTGGAATGAAAAGCATTTCTAAAGTGCTTATGTTACCCAATACTATTATTGGGATTAATCCATTATAACATAAGAAGGAGCACCTTTCTATTATCATTGGTTATTAGACACTGACAAAAAGCAAACCTTGTAATTGATAATGAGATTGAACAATTTAATAAATTGTCACTCACATGTAAACTATGTAAGGTGGACACACATCACGATTGATTGACATTTATTTCTCATTTAACTTTCATAGTGTGCAATTAGAAAATATCTTATATAAAGTTATATGAAAAAATATGTTGTTGTTCAGAAAAACAGTGACTCGAGTTACGTATATTTCCACTCAGGCTTTGAGCTTCAGTGCTTTTCTCTTGCGTGATCTCCACTGCTGCCTTGAGCTGCTTGCCGGACACACGGCCT
This sequence comes from Apeltes quadracus, assembly GCA_021346845.1. Lineage (NCBI taxonomy): Eukaryota > Metazoa > Chordata > Actinopteri > Perciformes > Gasterosteidae > Apeltes > Apeltes quadracus. The sequence goes on from CM037917.1 coordinate 4,827,225, forward strand.
AAATATTGCAGTGAAGCATTTCTTCAAGGTCTATTTCTTTTAATAAATGCATCCACCAGCTAAGAAGTTGAATGTGCGGCGCAAAAGGACACACCTTACATCTGCAGGACAAAAGCGTTTTCAGATTCCCGCACGTAACATTTAGCCACATAAAGCGCGACAACATGCGCACTCACATCACGTGTCTTCTTAGTCAAAATGTTCCCCAGAATCCGTGTCCCGCTAAAGTACTACCTTGTTTATTAAACCTTTATTTGCATCTGGCATACTAATTTGTATTTGTATTTTATTGCATATTGCATCATAACTGTCCAGGCAGTGTAGGGAGGAAACAGTAGCGATACAGCAGCTACTTTGTGTCAGACACACAACAACAAAGACTACCAGACTGTGGTGTACAGTTTCATGGTTTCCCTTGAACACCGACTCCCTTTTACTCCCTTCTTCTCAGACTGTCCCCTCCTTCTGCTCCCCCCATCTTTCTCCTTTTCAACTGCTTCTTTATGTCTCAATTTCCCACCGTGGTTTTCTTTTCAGTCCGTCTTCATTTCTCGCTCTTCCTCCTTACCTTTTGTTTGAGGTACTCTCACGTTTCCGTCTGCAACGTCTGGTTTCTTTTTTTTGTTGCCCCATCTCCAGTTCTTGCTGGGTTTCTCCTTCCAGACTTGTCACTCTCATTGATAGATTAGTGTAGAAACCATATAATAGAAAAACTCTGCCTCCTGTCTTTCTCAGTCTGTAAATCATACAATGAAAAGCTTTGAGACATTGTTCTAGCAAGCTCTGTAATCTGTGCGTGTGCACACAGATGCTCCGAGAGGAGCTGAAGCATTCCATCGAGGGGTTACGCAAAGTGAGAGAAGAGGAAGACAGCCTAACTCAGCAGCTGAGCGATCGTCCAAACGTACAGTATGTGGCAAAAGCATGCACATGCACAGGTGGGGACGCAGGTGGATTTTGGTATGTGGAATGCGCCGAGTGAAGAGAAGGTCACCGCAGGGCTTGGCTCCGTAGAATTTTCCTCTACCAATCGAAACTTCCCGAACAGCCCCATTTGCGCCGCCCAAACCAGGAAATGCTCACGTTCTGCCTCCCGCGCCTGCTAAGCTGCAACAACAGAGGATTCGACTTGTGTTCGCTCACACAAAAGTCTAGTCTGGGTTCCTGAGAAAGATATGCCCCTGTGGCTTTAGAACATATGCTTATGACAAAGCAGTGCAAGCATTTTGTTGCTCTTTTGACATTTTGTGTTTTGTCCTTACGTGGACCTGCAGACACAAATACGCACACAAACAAACACACACCCTTTGACTCACGCATGTGTTGAACACATACTGCACAAGTGCATCTAAGGATTCAGTTCTAAATGGGAAATGTTAACATGTGGGCCGGTCGATCACAGGCGTTCAACTCAACCGCTTTTAAGAACAGGGAAGGTTTGGAATTAAGAGAGGATTCAGATATCTATGACACAACTAAGAACATTGTAAAAAATGACTCTACTGAAAAAAATGAATTACTGCTAAACATCAGCCTTACGCTGTACTTAAGCCATGAACACCCAGCATCCACTTTCACCCAAAGCATCATAAAATGGACACTGTTTAGGTCAACTTTTGCAGTCCTTTTAAAAGCCTTTTTTTTTCTTCTCTCCAAAAATTCCAAATAGATATTTGATTCCATATTTGGTAATCCCCCGATACGAAGAATCGTGGTGACTTTTAAGTATTTGCACACATCCCTCATTCTGAGTTGTAGGGTTGTTTTCAAGAGTTCGAGCATGCTTTTTCATGATGATATTTGACTAATGGACTACTTCAAAAGTGCACACACAGACACACCCACACACACACACACTCATACTGGCAAACACCCAAAGAAACACCCGGAAAAGTAGACAAAAACAGAAATATCCCCCTACACACACTGGGAGTAAATGTTAAACGTTGCTGCTATCTGAATATCAGCACATTAAAGGACTACTTGACCTGACAGACTGCAGATGAAGCACTCTTTGCTCTCTAATGTGTCCTCCTTCTACTTCTATAACCTCATCAGTCTCTCTCTCTCTCTCTCTCTCTCTCTCTCTCTCTCTCTCTCTCTCTCTCTCCCAATTGCTTTTTGTCAGGATAATTTGTTTTTTGTTATAGGAAAGACAATCTCAATCTCATTCTTCAGACACATGATTGTGTGATAAGATAGTTTAAGTTTATGTTAATGCATCATTGTGTTTTAAATCAATATGGATTATCGAGATAATGTTACATGTGTGTATGCAATGTGCACGTCAGGGATACAGCACCAGGATCGGGTCAGAGACGGGTCAGAGAGGATGCAGGGGATGTTTTAGGGAGAATCAGCCCGGAGGCCGTGTTGCATAAGTTGTGTGTGTGTGTGTGTGTGTGTGTGTCCTAAACTGTAGGAAAATGTTTGAAAAGAGAATAATAACAATATTTTTTTAACAACAATTTCCAGATGGATGTTTGTCCATAACTAATTGTGAGGGTAATCAGTCCAAAATGTTCTCGTTCTTGTGTGTTGACAGACGACAAGTCATCTTCCATGTTCGCTGTGTGCGCACGTGTGCACTCGTGCATCGTATCAGTTTCCGAGCTTCGCAGACGTGTGACGCTCACAGGAGAGCCAAGAACAAAAAGTACCAATTTGTTTGTGTTGCCATGACAACCACCCAACCCTTGACCCCCCTACCTCCATCAGCGCTCCACACCTGTTAGGTTTCTGTGGCGCCAGCTGCATTGCCTTGGAAACCCACCGTACACATTTATTCCAGAGGCAGTCTGGAGACGGCGAGCGGCCGTGCAATCTGATCGCAGACACACTCAAGGGCAGATTGTTTGTTGTGACTACTAGCACATTTACACTCTCTTCAGGATCGTTTAGCTTCTTCGCGATCGCCTGAATGCTCCTGTGCTTACAATACCTTTACATGGACTTTAGTGCTGGTTGTCACGGTTGCAGGAGTATATGATCAGCTTACCGGACCCTGGACACGTCCACAGTGATGTGTAGTTACGGTATGCAGTTTCCCCTTTGGGCAGCTTGGGCAGCATTTTTTTAAAAAGGATCACAGTAAACGTCACAACCCACCTCCTTCTAACGTCTGGATGACACGTAAAGTATATCAAAGGTGTTTGGGAAGCTTCCCGCTGCATCCCGATTGGCAGGAGACGTTGAGCTCAGCCTTTCATCAGGCGATGAACACATGGATCATCCAACAGAGAAAGCAGACCCGGTTGAAAGGAAGGATTAGAAGGGAAGAGAGGGACAGATGAAAGACATGGATGGATGCGCCGAGCAAGGGAGGACACATGAAAGAGTGGTTGATGGAATGAGTGAAGGTCAAGATAGAAAGAGCAAAGGATTCGTGGGATTGATGTGATACAGCTTGTTTTCACAAGGCAGATCTGCTTGTATGGAAGTGTGTGCGCCGTGTGTTTCTGGGCCTGTGAGACTGTTGGCGGGGAAATAACTATTGATCCCAGGGTGTGTCCAAGACCTCATTTCCTACAAAATGTTGCTCTGACATTTTCCTGACCGGCAATCACACACTCTGACACTCTACTCTTCCCTTCCGTCACCTCAGGCCTGTGTTTATCACATATTTGATTAAATCAACCGCAGCCCTTCGTTCTTTCTCAGATAAACAAATCATCACTCTGTTTTCTCTCTCTCTCTCTCTCTCTCTCTCTCTCTCTCTCTCTTTCTCTCTGTCTCCCTCTGGTCTCCGTTATCATGTGAGCACATGCCGCACCAAAAAAATTGTATTTTCCTGAAATGCAAAGAGGCTTTTCTCTCTCGTGTAGTTGTCTAGTATTTTGGTGACTTGCCTCTGACCGCAGTGGGTGCCGAGATTCTGTGTGGGTGTCATGAGTACACAACAATTTCAGTTTTAAGATTCACTATGATTTTTCTGGTTTGGTCATACTAGATTATAGTAAACTATGCTCAGTTTATTCTTATTCTTCACTTTCATTTGTATAATTTTATCCGGATAATGACCAGGAAGGCAGAGTGAAGATCATGGTTGATTGTTATCCTCATCGGTCATCTACAGCACCTATGTAGCTGCGTAGGCGGCACGTGCGACCCATCTGGAGTCTGTTATTAGAGAAAAGCACGATGTGTACTGTGCTTTTCTGGTGTTACGAAATCAGATAACTTTTTCCATCCTTCGAGAAACTACTGACTGGTTATGATTTACAATTCAACATAGTTTTCTTACTTTATGATGTGCAAACTATTAGAAGTGGAGATGGCGGAGTCCTCGGGTCACATGGAACCTGATCCGCTATGTTTTACTACACAAAACCATCTGAGACCATCATTATAAAGAGTTTGGAAAAAAGCACTGTCAAACAATATGTGGCAGGAGATTGATAAACCATATGTCAATCAAACGCCTGACGAAGTAAGTTGTAAATTATATATATATATATATATATTCCTTAAAGTGCCCTTCTTTGTTTGACTTTCAATGACAACGCACCATCCACTGCTGATGTTACGCATGTTATTGCAGCATCTGGGCAAACCTCATTAAGAGCCACCATTGTTGTTAAGAGCAAACAGTCCACGTTGTCTCTTACACACTCAATCCTCACGTGACCCTTTGACATGAAGAGAATCCGGCTGACGTGCGCGGAAAGATTTGACTCACATGTCCATGGAAATCTATGATTATGAGCTGCGCCCGACATGCCCAGCGATAATGTATGAGTTCATCTCACCTATTCTCCACTGTTTACACATCCTGCCTGCAGCGACTCCCTCCGTACACTTGACTGCACTTTGAACCCTGCACCTCACAGCCATTAACAAAAAAAACACTTGTCTCATTCATCTGTTCTCACTTCTCACCTCAGAAAAGGAGTCAGAAACAGGAGACCAGGAATATTGGAAACAGCACCTGGAAGTGTCTGAACGTGAAGACGGGAAGAGGACCGGCACAGAGGAGGACGAGGGTTACAAACAGCGCGCAGCAGTGTGGAACGCTGTAATTCACCATTAACTGTGACAGCACGAGAGGAACACAGGGTTAAAAAAATGAGTGAGAGAGCAAGAGAGAGAGGGAGAGAGAGATGAAATGCACATAGAGGTGTGTGATGAGAGGTACAAAGAGAAGCTGACAACTGGTGCCAGACAGCTGTGTGTGTGTGTGTGTGTGTGTTACCCTTATTCTGATCGTGTGTGCTTATGTCTGTTCTTCTGTCCGTATTTGACTCAAATATTGCTCATAAGCAGCTTTCAGCTCCACTGTGTCTAATTATTAAATTGACACAAAAACAACCACCCTATTGTTATCTGGTACGATGCCGTTATGATACATTATTGATAGTGATGAGCTGAACCGGCTGCTGCACTGAATCCAAAATGCACAAAATAATTCCAGTCGGCGGTGAAAACAGGCTGTCTGCCTGTGAGCTCAGACGTGCGAGCCCTCTTACTTTGTATCCTCGTTGCGTGTAACTGCAAGGTCACAAGGCTAGACAGCCACACACACACACACACACACACACACACACACACACACACACACACATACACGCCCAAACACATTAACTGATCATGCCGCCAGAAAGGGGATTAGCCTGGGAAGCCAACAGAGTTGGGAGGGTTAGGGTAGAGTGTGTGTGTGTGTGTGTGTGTGTGTGTGTGTGTGGGTACCAGATACTGTCATGGCACGCAGAATTAGAATTAAAAACTGATTTCCAATTTACATTCTCAAGAGCGAGGCAGCAGCTGCACACAGAGGACAGGTTCATTTAAAAAACTCACACAAGCTCCGAGCTTATTTGAATTTACACTAAATTCTACACAACTTGTGGAAAGCTGCTCACCTTTTAATTTATTTTTCGCCGACCAAAAAAGTTGCCATACACAGGAGTTTTTTTTTTTTTTTTACTTTTGATGATCCCAAGGGGGCGAAGGCAAAGTTAAGCTTCTTCCGCACAGAGATTGAAGCGTGGGAGTAGGAAGAATAGGCGTTTTGTGGATTTATTATCTAGCTCAAGTACTTTTCCATGACACTTTAAAATGTTAAATCATACTCTTGTCGGATATATATTATATTTCCACCTACCTGATTTTGAAATTTAGCTGCAATTAAAGAGAATTGTATTGAAAGAGGGGAGGGTTATTTTATTTCCAGCTATGTGGGTGTACCATTGCTAGAAAAAGACTTGCAGAAAGACCTTTATTCTGCAATTTTGCTTCACCACGTGATAAATACATCTCCAAATTTGTCACGACCTCTGTACTTATCCGCCTCATTGTCCTCCAAATCATCCCCTTCCTCCGCTTCCTTTCTCTTCCTCCATCCCCGTCTACCGAGAGAGAAATGGGGATAACATTGTCAGCTGAGATCTGCTCTCGGGTCAGCCGAGGGGATCACAGGCTCCCCAAAGCACCGGTGACACGGCTTCGCGTGAGGACGGTGAAACAGATGGAAGCACTCCTTAGTTGGCGTAGAGTCATGTTTCTCTTGCACACACACGCACGCACAGAGGCATGCGCATATTATAGATACGCCGAGACACTTCTATGGGACTCTATCCTGCTAATACGCAGGCAGACACATGTGCACACAGCCAACACACGAGGGGTGTGTATACGCACACACACACACACACACACACACGGAGCCTCTCATCTTTCCGTGCGGACGTTAGATGTATGTTGGGTGTGTATTTCTTCACATGGTATCTGCTGGTATTCTTTTTGTAAGCCATCGGCAGCCTGGTGTGCTCAATTACACTGTCGAGGTATTTCCCTTCCCACACAGCAGTCTCTGATCTCACCCTCTGGCTCCCGTACAGCTCAACACACGATAGCCGTCCACCGGGGGAGAGGGAGGAGGGAGGAGGGAGGAGGGGGGGGGTTGGAGGCTATTTCCGTAGGGATGTAGGGTTTGGGGGAGGAAAGGCGCTCCCTCCATTGCTCAGAGGAAACGTAACAGGAGATAACAATTTGCAAAATAATCCAAGATCGGAGACCATGGCGGCTCAACATCGATGCGTCTATGCAGGGCCGGCCCAAAGCATAAGTGAAATAAGCAAGCAGCCGCTTGCTTATGCTGCAAGCAGCCCTAGTTTTGTATTATAACCTCACTGTATTTGTTTATAATTTTCGCTGTAACAGTATAGCGTGACATTTGTGCCAATAATCTTCTAGCACAGGTGACTGTGCGTGGTGGGAGGGGGGCCCCCAAATAAAATTCTGCTTAGGGCCCCCAAGAGGCTCGGGCCGGCACTGCGTCTATGCAGTCAACTAGCCTTGCTTTCTGAAGTGAAGTCAATGACGTCACGTTGTGGCTTTGAGTTGAACGTGTGTAGCGAATATCTCCAGTTTCAGAAATGAGTTGAAAGGCCTTTTCATTAACTCATTGTCAATAACTTAATAGATTGTTGACTTATTGTCATTTATATTGTCACGCTTTCCTTGAACTAAGGAGGAGAGATTAGCTAAGAAAGCATGTCTTTGGGTGTTATTGTCTCCTTTCTCTTTCTATTGATGTACCGTGGAATACAAGTGCGTACAGTCTTGTTCTCAGTAGGCCTACTGCTTGACTTGCCAAAGTTCACTGTCAGAACAGTACAACAACTGTAACAACCTTATTGAACTCTGTTTATAATAGTACACAGAAAAAAACAGAAGTGAGGTTGAATTTGGCTTTGACGTGTTCACATGTGTCAACCGCCAGCCTAAAAGCAGCCTGATAAGGTTACAGATTAACAGAGAGCTCTGACGCTTAAACTCACCTCTTGACCAGTCTGACTTACTGTTTGCCTGCAAGTGTGTGTGTGTGTGTGTGTGCGTGTGTTTTGTATGGTTATTTACATAATATACATAATGTAGATGAGGTTTGTGCATCATCTCTTCAACAGGTTAAAAGAGGAGTTGGCGGAGAAACGCAAGAGGTGGTTGTCCTGCCAACGCAGGTGTGACATCACGCAGCAGCAGCTGAGGAGGACGTGACGCGGCTGAGGGAAGCTCTGGAGAAGGTCCAGCTGGAAACCAGACAGAGACACAAGGAGAGAACGGTCCTGGCTGTTATCTGTCCTGTTCCGCTCTGTCCGCTCTCCCCTCTGCTCAGAGGCTACCGTTTCACAGAGCGGCCCGTTCCAATCACAAATATTTTACACATCCAATTCTCTTTAGTTTAACAGGAAACGTCCAGAAACACATCTTTGATCCTTAATAAGTGTACGAAAAGTAAACTCTCAATGATAGTCAGACGCTTTGCTTTTTGAATTTTTCAAAACATCAACCTATGTTTAATATCAACATTTCTAGATGAGTGTCTCTAAACCGTAGATACGTTTGGTATAGCAACTGTCAAAAAGGATAAGCTGCGAGCCGCCGTCTTGCATGTGTCCCTTTATCACACATACATGCTCAACCAACAGCTCCCACGTGCCCGCATCACCATCCGTCTCCGTGACTAGTTCAACATCCTCCCGTCACTGACACCGCGAGCTCAGTTAACGCAATAATCATTTCTCTTGTCTTTCACAACTGCTTCCTCCGAGCACGATAACACTCATAACAGAACAGATATCAGGAGCACATGTATACTCAGTCCGTTTCAAACCATTTTTTTGTTTTTCTTTTCTAAACAGCTCATTGTGCTTTTGCTGTTTATTTGTGTCACATTTTGAACCGCAGTTTAAAATGCGTTGTGCCACCTGCAGCTTCTGTGCATCGCTCCGCCTTGGATCTTTTAAAAGTGACATCACTAATATATCGCTTAACCTTTTAGTTCTAATGTTAAACGTTTCACAGGGTGAGTACAGCGTTGAGTGTCGGGAGCTTTGTCCAGTCTCTTTTGTCAGGTGTTGCCTCTCCATGTGTGCCGGGCCTCATTTCCTCCTGCTTTGTTGGAACTACAGTTTACAGATTTATCAAATTGATGCAGCACACAACGTGGCTCTGCTGGTGTTCATTCAATCTGACCACTTTGCGCAGGATTGTCCTTCTGAGTGAACATCAGGGACCTCTGATGGGTGCTGAAGCTTCTCTAACTCCAAAAAGCTGTGTCAGAAACACAGACTGAATTCTATCATGAACTCCGGTCTGTGTTAAATAATTTGTGTATTTTACAAATACTTAAGCACAAACAAGCTTAGGATACTTTTGATTTCTGTTGAGGACGGTATTCACTCATTTCCACCACAGCTAGATGTTTCATGGAGATAAACCTGTATAAACCGTGTCTCTCTGCTGGGGCTCACACGCGGCAACGCGGCAACGCAGCAACGTCAGTGTTCCTTTGTGTGTGTGTGGGTGGGTGTGTGTGTGTGTCTAAAGGTCCTTGATTGTACTCACTTGTGTTCACAATGCAAGTATTTAAACACACGCACACATGAACACGCACACACACATTTAATTTGCCTTTGTTATAAAGTCAGGATTTGACCACTTCCACTGACCTCAAGTGGCCCATAAAAAAAGCGCACGCTGTTCCCTTGAAGTCTTTCTTAGACACTCACGCACAGATGTAAACAACATTTATAGACTTCATGCTCCTTTGCTCCCTCTTACCGAGGCTCCAAAAACAATCTCATCCAATTCCACCATTTTCCCCTTCCAACCCGTAATCATTCATGTTCATACAAACACACTGTGAATCCCCCCCTGTGTGCATCACTAAACCCTCCCCACATGTTTACAGATGGGCTGGATGGTTCTGTAGATTTAAACGACAGATGTCACTTATGTAATAGCCTTTTTGCGGGTTTATAGATAGTGATAAGTGTTCATGGCGAAAATGTATGTCCCCTCCATACCCCCACCATAATGTTTAATTTGGCTGCAACTAGAGTCCATGTAGAATGAAATGAAACAATATGAATGGCCAATTATGAGAAAAATCTGTCATTCATAACTAATGTTTTTTTAAATCCAATTAAATGTATTTGTGTAACGTTAGACGCAAAACAGACCTAAATTAAAGCAAAATTACTGCTACTGCAGAAAGTCAGTCTGTCACGTTATATTTACTCCCCATTCTCTCTGTGTTAGCTGCCGTTTTAAATTTTCTATTGTCAACCAAAGCTGCCGTTGATGAAAACCAGTTGTCAACTTCCAGTAAAAAGAAAAGTTACCAGCAGACAATGCCCTCCGTGGGGGCCGAGGGCCAGGCCTGTGGGTTGGGAATCAAAGACATACGAGTGGAAAAGGGATGATGGAAGGAAGGAATAGCGGGAGGCACAGCAAAAAAAGAAGGATGGACGCGGCGGAGGGACGGTGAGACGCAGTGAAGGAGGAAGGGAAGGAAGGGAGGAGGCTGAGAGGGTTTTAAGCATTAAGGGAGGAGGGGTGGAGACCGGGACTGTGGCTGCAGTCGTTACTTCACACGCCGTCTGGCTGTCGCATGCACGCAGCCGGGGTCACGGGGGCCGCGAGCAAGCCCTGCACACATTGGGAACATGACAGCTTGCCCTTGATTCAGTATAACTGACACAGAGTTAAGAACAGAGCGAGAGGGGTGGGGGGGGGGGGAATATGAGCGGGGAAGAAAAGTGGCAAAAAAGGTGGAGAGAGGATTTAAAAGTCCAGAGAGGTCAGGAGGATCTGTGCAGTTTCTCATCCGTCTGTTTGATGTGAGAGGACTTGTTTCAAGTGGTTTCAAGCAGCAAAGGAATGTTTTTGTGACAGAAATGATGATCCCTTCTGTCTTCCCCTAAACAGAGAAGTGGTTAGGATTTGCACAATTAGCCTAATAAAAGACTTAAAAAGATTAATCGCAACGGCGTACCTGTAAGATCCCTGCTTCTGCCTTGTCTTTTTTTTCTGTTGTTGCATTTTTGACATTTTCCTCCCAGGATGAAATGTATTCCATAACCTGTGTCTGGGTTTGTACTTTAATTGTGGCACTCAGTCATTTTTGTTGATAAATTGCCATTTGCTGTGAATTCAAACGTCAAATCTTCACACGGCAGCACGGTGAGAAGATCCTTGACTTCTTAATCGTCTTCATCATCACTGCAGGTGGAGAGTTCATGCGCCTGAAAAAAAGCAAAGAGGCCGTTAAGATGATGCCAGGGAAGATTCCCGTTGACCTACATTGTCGATTCTTAAATAATAAATTCTATTTAAAATTGCCATTGAGCTTTTCTGTAAGAATCTGATATCATTTGAGTAGAGTGAGCTTTTTGTGTGTGTGTGTGTGTGTGTGTGTGTGTGTGTGTGGCCTGAGGCAGATTGTATCAGCATTGAGCGGGAAAAATGGAATGTGCCTTTTGATGAGGTAGCAGCCGCTCACGGCGCACGCACACACACACATACACACACACACACACACACACACACACACACACACACACACACACACACACACACACACACACACACACACTTGCCTGTCCTTAAAAGCAGCCTTGCGTGTGAGTGAATGAGAGAGTGCTCCCAGATTTTCCCATCATTCCTCCCTGTAATCCCCCCAGACCTCCTTCCGAGGGCGGGATTTGCACGCTGCCGCTCCCCGGGGGGTCTCACACACGCATAGGACACGCACAGATGTGCACACGCAGGCTTAGAGTTGATTTTTTAACTTCTACCTTTGCAGGGGTCTGCTTTTTTTTAATAATCAAGGAAGCAGAATTATAGATTACAGCGGGATACAAACACGCAGGCAGTGGTGCATCAGCAGTTTGTCGCACATTAGAAAGTCTTCAGCTTCAAAAAACATCAAATCCTCGCTTTAGGTTTTTCACAAGCTAAGAGCAACTGCAAAAGATTATGCGCCTTGGACAAAAAGGTCTTACACAAATCGTTATAATGTCGGTCGTGTAAACTAGAAACGATCCAATCCGATTCTAAATATATCTCTGCTGACCCCAAAGAATTGAGAGTGTAGAGGTATGCGTGTCACATAATAATCCCAAACCTTTCTATCAGACATGTTTTCCTGCTGGTGGACGGTTTCGTGATGCTTGTGGAGGAGCGACACTCTTTGCAAGCTCGCGTCTCCTGTCTGAATCCCATCTTTAGCTGGTAGACACATTTAAATGAGCTGCAGGAGTCAGATCTTGGCATCAAACTTACAACTCTTGGGGAGTATTTATGCATGGCTGTCTGTCTGGGTCTGCATCCATGTGTGTGTGTGTGCGTGTAAGTGTACGTGTGTGCTTGTGTGTGTGGTGCGTAGGCTGATGTGATTAGCCAGAGCCAGTGGAGTGAATAATATTGTGTCTGCCTCGAGTAGGAAGAGATGGAATGTAGATGCTCTCCATCATACAGCAGATCATCCGCTCCACTTTTAGATGTACACACAGACACACACACACACAGACACACACACAGTTGACACACTTTTAATTTGCAGATGGGCCTACTTACTCACACAAAGGACTATAACACAGTGGCTTTGTCACATTGGGATTTGCACTTATATGGAAATGTTCTCATGTCATCAGCCTCTAACGGAACAAACGTTGTGAGTAAACACGCTGCCTTAACTGATCTGTGGCCGGATTCAGATTTGTGCTGCTACACATCTTATCAGCACCACCAGCTGCTGAATTGAAACATTTTGTTTGGATTTGGATCTGCAAATCAATGAAATTCCTCCTCCTATGTCAACGCTTTCTTTTTGCAGATGTTTCTTTTCCCTGTCTCTGTTACCTCATTAGAAAGTCTTCAGCTTCAAAAAACATCAAATCCTCGCTTTAGGTTTTTCACAAGCTAAGAGCAACTGCAAAAGATTATGCGCCTTGGACAAAAAGGTCTTACACAAATCGTTATAATGTCGGTCGTGTAAACTAGAAACGATCCAATCCGATTCTAAATATATCTCTGCTGACCCCAAAGAATTGAGAGTGTAGAGGTATGCGTGTCACATAATAATCCCAAACCTTTCTATCAGACATGTTTTCCTGCTGGTGGACGGTTTCGTGATGCTTGTGGAGGAGCGACACTCTTTGCAAGCTCGCGTCTCCTGTCTGAATCCCATCTTTAGCTGGTAGACACATTTAAATGAGCTGCAGGAGTCAGATCTTGGCATCAAACTTACAACTCTTGGGGAGTATTTATGCATGGCTGTCTGTCTGGGTCTGCATCCATGTGTGTGTGTGTGCGTGTAAGTGTACGTGTGTGCTTGTGTGTGTGGTGCGTAGGCTGATGTGATTAGCCAGAGCCAGTGGAGTGAATAATATTGTGTCTGCCTCGAGTAGGAAGAGATGGAATGTAGATGCTCTCCATCATACAGCAGATCATCCGCTCCACTTTTAGATGTACACACAGACACACACACACACAGACACACACACAGTTGACACACTTTTAATTTGCAGATGGGCCTACTTACTCACACAAAGGACTATAACACAGTGGCTTTGTCACATTGGGATTTGCACTTATATGGAAATGTTCTCATGTCATCAGCCTCTAACGGAACAAACGTTGTGAGTAAACACGCTGCCTTAACTGATCTGTGGCCGGATTCAGATTTGTGCTGCTACACATCTTATCAGCACCACCAGCTGCTGAATTGAAACATTTTGTTTGGATTTGGATCTGCAAATCAATGAAATTCCTCCTCCTATGTCAACGCTTTCTTTTTGCAGATGTTTCTTTTCCCTGTCTCTGTTACCCTCTAGAGACTGCTGGGAGTCTCCTCATGTAACCAGACATGCTGAGAGGATCATAAAAAACAAGCATGTGCAAATATTATCCAAGCCTTTTGGATTTGATGGCTTACTTATCTATTCAACTGCCAAAGGTGTTGCACAGTCCCGTGTGTGGTTTGTGTATGACGAGAGCATTTTACACTGACTGTATTATGTGACCAGGTGGTGTCAATGAAAATGTGCACAGGTTTGTTTCTCCTATTTTGGAAGTTGGTGTCTGATTTTGGTGTCTGATTATGCGTAAAAACACTAGATAATACTGCAAGTGATTAGGAAGATGCGATCATTAACTTGATCATTAACATCAGAGGGGTTTTGGTTCTGGGAACAGAAGACTGGCAGTTGGTGTGACATCTACGTGAATGAGCGATTGTGGCAATTACTACTTCATGGGTTCCGATGTTGCTTTTGCCTGATGCTACATTATCTTCTCATCGCATAGTGGAAGCCTGATGTTAACAGGTCCAGTCCCACATTTATTTTAGAGGAAAGGTACAGTCTATAGAAAGATCTAGCATTTACTGGCAAAGATCTAATCTAATATTTTGTCATTTTAAATGTATATACCGTCAATAATACTTCAGCAAACTCACTGATCATTTTCTATTAACAACTTGGGAGTAAATTATTTCTAAAATAAGTGGACCCCTTCAGTCAGCTTGCACTCTGTGGGTGTAACGTTACAGTTTACACACACACACATGTTCATACAGGTTATTGTTCATTATGGGCTTCCTGCCGTGTTCCTGGCATTAAAGGCCGTGATCACTTTTTCAATACAAATGGCAGCTGTGTACATGCACAGATACATATAGTTGCGCGCACAAAAGGATATACACCCACAAGCCATCCTCACACGCACATTCACCAAGTCAAGAGGAAGTGGTGTTTTGTTGTTTGATCTCGTGCACGCAATCTTATTCTCTCACAGCCTCTCAAACCACAGGCATAACACACATGCACACACCGGATCAAATATTCACATTTTCACACACACCAATCTGTCTTTGTTTTCTCTCTGACGCTTTTTCTTTGTTCACACTTGAAGGCGTAGAGGCACACGGAGATAAAGACACATGACCGTGGCACTGACCCTGAGTCTGTCTGATCTACAAAACAAGGTAGCCTTGGCTAATCCCAACTGAAAATCAGTCACATGCAACTTTAGCCCCACTCTCACAGCCCAATCTGTTTTTTTTTTTATGTCGCTGACAATTCCATTTTTGGCTGCCACAGTTTGATGACAAGGCCAGTCGCACAGATGTCACTGTCACACTTTGCACCAGAGCTGTGCATCACCACAGCGGCCCTTGTTACTGTAATAGGAGTTCCGGCATTGGTTGTGGTCAGAGCTCTAATACAAGCAATGTCTCTTATCAGACACATTTTCAGCATGTAAGAGTGTTCCAAGCTTGTTAATAAACAACACGGCAACGCATTGTGCGAAAAGTCCTTCTTCCTGTTTATATTTTAGAAAGAAAGCAGCGCTTCCTCGTCACTTTTAGCCTTTGAATCAAAAACAGGCCTCAGGATGTCGGCTGGACCGAACACGTACTTTGTGTTTATTCAAGTATCTTAAATGGCCAATACAGTAGTCATTGTGGTCATTACTGCGTGAGAAGGAACAGAAACTCTGTAACTTGTGTGCCAATGTAGCCTTTGTCTTCCTCTTTGAATTTTTAGCCGGCTGCAGTCCCGGAAGAGCAGAGAACCCAGAATGCATTGCACCTGAGGGAGCAGATGGAGAACCTGCGCAGGGAGAGGTGGAGTTAGAGCTGACAGTTGACAGGGAGAAGAAGCAGCTGCCGCTTCAACAATACCAGCGGGACAGCACACAGCTTCAGAGGAAGGTGCGCTACACAATGTTACATTGGAGTAATATATCATTCACTCCTCCAGTGGGTAGTTTGTCATTTTTATAATTATAATAGAATTAATGTTTTTCTTTCTTGCCTTCCTATCTGGCTATTTCTTTGTCTGTGTTTGTCTGTTTATTTTTCATATGCGTCATTAATGTGAAACTTGATCGTGAACACGCACTACCGAACGGTGACGCGCACACACACACACACACTCACACATACGCATGAAGGCGGACTGTGAATGACCCTGCGGTTGTACTGGTGAAATAAAGAAAGGAAGACAGAGAAAGGCATCAAATCTACACCAGCAGCTGCAGTGAGACTAAAGAAACGGGTTTCCTATTGTCACCACACGTTTAAATAGTCAGTTTTCATTTAATTTTTAAAATCGACAAATTGGAATCTACTATTAATTTTGGAGAGAGAGCTGGTGACGTGCAGGTGAGAAGCAGGAGGGAGGAGAGGAGGAGGAGGAGGAGCTACGTCAGGAGCTGCTCCCAACAGCAGGAGGCACTACAGCTGAGCCGAGCTGCAGCTGGCGGATGAGAGGAATGTTGAATTTCAAGAAGAGGTCCGTGCGCGTCACTGTCTGTAAACGTCTTCCATGGCCCACGCAACAAAAGGAACTCAGAACACAAGCGTCACTGCACATGTGAAACAAATAGGATTTCCCTTTCAGTTCACAACGTTCTGCCGGCATGTTCCTGTTGCGATGCTTTTCAACCAGAGTTGGATTCCATTTAGCAGGTGTGTGGTGGTCACAGCAAAGGGAAGTGGCTGAGCATGCGTACACAGTCACACACATACAACCACAGTGCCACACGAGCTTACGCTTGCATTCTTCCTGTCAAATTTAAACAAGACATTTCTCAGAAGGTCCGTGAACAGTCCGCAGTACAACAGGGGGCTTTCTTACACGAGGGACCTTAGTCCCTTTCTTTTTATCACTGTAGTGTCCTGAATCCACCTTAAAACTGTCAGTCCAACACTACACACGTTCCAGTTGGGTCAGAGCAAATATTATGTGGAAAACTTAAATCCCAGTTGAATTACAATTGTCGGGGGAAAGATCCCGCTGAATCATTTGTTTTGCCTTCAATCCTCAAGACTCCATGTCCCTTCTTCATCACCGTCTGTCCTTCTCTTCCATCTCGCTCTTTCGTTTGGCTCAGCTTCGTCGTGCTGCAGTCCGACAGCCCTCGAACAGCCGGCCCGCTGTCTCTTTAACCGCCTCCCTCTTCACAGCTCGGAGCGCCTGTCCAGAAAGGTTCAGCCGGTTCAAGGTGCCCCGATGCCAATTTCACAGCTGACGTGCTCTTTTATGTCATTCGTGGACCTTTGGCCCAGCAGCTCCTTCCCCCAGCCATCTTTCTTCTTTCTGTTCTTTCTCATCTAATTTAAAAGGGGACATTTTTACTCTGCTGTGTTTGTGGTTTCAGAGCAGATCAATCAGTATAATCCCTTTAGATGACCTTTGATTTGTGTCTCTCTTTTCCTTTTTTTTCTTTCTTAATGTCTTTCTTTTTAGCCTTTAAAGACTGTCCTTCAGTTCTGTCTCTAATGATCCCTCTCAGTTCTTATCTAGTTTCCAACCCCAGCTTCTATAATTTCTTTAGAATAGTTTATTGATCTTTGGATGTGTGTGTTGGTTAGAGATAACGAGGGTTTTGATCATGACCTTGTGATATCTCTCAGTTGCTGAGACACTGTTGCAACGTTGAGGCATTCTCATCATAACGTGTTGGAGCACGCGAGTGACCTTTTAACCAGTCGATTTGAAAGATACATCAGCGAAAAAGTATTTTCAGGACCAACGGAAATTCGACCTGAACGTCTGAAACAACGAACAAAAACAGGAGAGACAAACAAAGACAAATGCTGATCCTGATTATCCAGTAAATCAGCACCCGCCACCTCAAATGCACGACTCGACGCGCTTTTGCTACCAGCTTCTTTGTCACGTTTATTTCACACTGCAGATAATAAAAAAGGAGCACAAGAAACACACACTCAAACACACTGTGGTGCTTCCTCCCCTCCTCCCTCTGCTTTGTATTTTCACTTTGACTTTGTCCTTCTTCCTTTATTCGTCTCTCTGTCTCGCTCTCTCTCTTTCCGTCTCCCCCGGCCTGTCTGGTCCCCCCCCCCCCCCCCCCCCCCTCCTCCCCTCTCTCCCCGGCGTGAATGCCGTTGGACCAGGACGAGAGGAAAAGGTCAGTCTGTCTGGGGGAAAAGACGCCTGACCTGTAACCGCTCAATAACAGCACTGGGGTCACACTGCACAGCAAACACACACACACAGGTGCAGACGTAGTGTGTTTGTGGGCGTTGCCACTGGAATGTGGTTTATAGTGTTGGATTAAAAGCAGGGTCCCTGTGGGTATGCGTGTGACTTCCAGCTAACAGCCCTGTAACCCGGCTCTCCCTGGGAGCCCCTAATGACGGCTGTCTCTCCCCACCGCTCGACCGCTCGACATGCAAGACATTCACGCACACGCACACGCGGGGATGTAACACATGCCGGCACGTAAACAGAGGGCAAGGACTAGAGTCTTACGGGAAGTGGCGAAACACATACAGCACTCTCACGATCAGTAGTTGAGGAGGCGTGACGCGCCGCACATTGAAAATGCATATAAGAGGCGTAAAGGCACATATTAACACATACGCAAATGTAAAAAATGAACACACACACACAATATATTATGATGTTAACACACACATTTACCTAATCTCTCGCCTATTTGGGATTCCCTTCATGAAGCAGCTTCAGACAGAGGTCGTAGAGCTATATGTCGTCCCTGTGAGCATAAGTTCCAAGGCATAAGCAAACTAAGCGGCCAGGGGGCCCCCAGCAGCCGCGTAGTTTGCTTATGCTGCAAGCAGCCCTAGTTTTGCATTATAACCTCACTGTATTCGTTTATAATTTTCGCTATAACAGTATAGCGTGACATTTGTGCCAATTATCTTCTAGCACAGGTGACTGTGCGTGGTGGGAGGGGGGCCCCCGAATAAAATTCTGCTTAGGGCCCCCAAGAGGCTCGGGCCGGCACTGCCTGTGAGGAAAGCATCAATCTTTTGCATATGAATTACTCACGCTGGTTTACTCATGACTGGATGGATATGACTTGGTGTACACTGTCCAAGTGGATGTTTTTTATAACGTATATTCATCTAGCAATGCAAGGGGGAATCGATTTGGAGGTTTTATGTGATCAGTGTTGTCATTTAACATGTCAGACAAAATGACACCTTCCTCTTACAAATGAGAATTTCAATTAATTGTCATTAAAACCAGCTGATCCCCTGACAACTTTGATCAATTCAATAAACTTCAAAAGAAGTTTTTATTTTTATTTGCAGAAAACTTGATCAATTGGTTTATTAACTGTATGAATATTATACTTCTGGTACTGTACCTATGCAATGATTTTTTTTTAGCATTTTTGTAGTTATCACTCGCTAAATGGCAGCCTGAGTGTGGTTTTGTGGTTTGATGTGTATTGTATTTGTTACCGTACCTCTTTAGGGATGCGCACAACACAAGTCTGTTGTCAATCAGCAGATGGTCGAAATGACGTAAACCATTCAAGTGAAACGTGTTTGCAATTAAACGAGCCAGTGAGCAGTGTTTATGAACGCGCGCCACACTGGCATGAGATGCATGTTTAGTGATGACAAAACTAGGAAGGGCCAGTTTCTTATTTATTAAACTTTGGCACAGGACTTGAAGATGGTGCAGCTTTCCTATTGTGTGGCTGTCATACAACGTGAGCTGGGGTTGGTTTGAATCAGACCCTGGCACGGGTTCTATTTCTCAGAAGACTAAATTTTGAAACGAATGTCGGTTCACGTGATTACCTCCCAGCAACACATGTAGTATATCTGGACCTGTGAATCTGGAAAGAAATGCATATACATTGCATATGTGAATGTGTTAGAATATATGTCTGTATGAAGGGTTCATATAGATATATTTTTGTTGAATCTGTGGCTTCCTATCTCTGTATGCTTATCTGCTGGGGTGGTTATTTCATCTATGTGTTTTTTACTTTGTGCTATCAATACTAAGGTGGCCTGCTTGGGTGGGTCTTGTTGACCGAGTGTCTTTGTTTATGTCAGTGACAATGAGCTGCTCCAAATGACCACCTCTAAACAGCATCCAAGTTGTGTCTCTCATTGTGAAGAGTGAGTGAATGCATGAATGGCATCTATCTTAAGGTATTAGCACAGTATTTTGTCACAAATTGTAGTATTTACTTTTATGCTAATAAACCAACTTCAAAACCACTTTTAAAAAAGCCTGTTTTATAACACATCCAGACTCCTGCTCTGTACTTACTCACATACGCGAGTCTATATTGATTTTATCAGCGCTCTCCCAAAACGAACGTGACTATACCTAATTCCCCGAGCTCTGGCTTGAAACTCTGATATTGCACCCTTAAACGCTACTCTTTGTCTCTCTTCCCGCCCTCCAGGTGTTGTTACTCCAGGAGAATGTGAGGAGAGGGCGGAGCTCACTGCTGCTCCGTCTCACGCACAAGCCCAGCTTCTTGGCCCGCAATCCCCAGCGTCTCATCAGGGCTCCTCCGGGTCTCCAGCAAGCCCCACGGACTGACAATCCCCCCCAGTTTAGCAGCGAAAAGGAAGGAGAGACAGTAATAACAGGTAGCCGTTCAGATAAAACTGTGGCGTGGAACTCGTTTTCCTGCTGACTGGCACACATGGAAAGCTTTTTGCTTGACTTCCTCGTGTCCCTCTCTGCAGCCCATCTGCGAAACAATGCGCGTGCAAGTAGTTCGCACACAAAGGTGGAAGATGATGATTTTATCCTGCCAACGTTTCCTCTGTTTGCCAAAACACACACATATGGTTAATCTGCTTACGGTACAGTCGGTGGGGGAGAGGACGTTCTGAAATAGAAAACAATGAACATTCTGTCACGTTAAAAACTCATTTTATACCTCTTCCTATTTTTGTCACGGTAGTTCAATTTGGAAAAAAATGCCAAATACACATGACAAAGTGTTTTCCTGAAACTGTTCTGTTTAAGTTTGTTTTTAATTCATTTAAGGACTTTGGTTTGCATTTGATTTTTAACAAGATTTCCTAAGAACTCTTCCTCCACAATTAACACTCCCTAGCTGCTCCCTTTTAATCACAAGCATCAATATATTCTCCCTTCATGTGGCAATGTCCTTTTCTGTTAAGCTCCGCCACTAAATCTTTGTTGGCTTCCTGTGGCCTTGTGTATGTTTACTCGTTGCATGAGACTTTTCCATGTGTGTGTGTGTGCGTGTCTCCAGTGAACGATTGTTTCCGTCCCAGCACCACCACGTCGGTTCCTTCAATCACTTGTCTCACTGAAGGACATTGATTGCATGGTAATCGTCCCAATGGGGCCTATGCGTGTGTGTCCATGTGCTACATGCTAGCAGAGGCGGACAGAGTACACTGATTCATTATTTGAGTAAAAGTACAGATACCTTTTGCTAAATTTTACTCAAGTACAAGTAAAAGTACAACAGTCAGACGTCTACTTAAGTTTTAAGTACTTGAGTATCAACAGTACATTTTCTATATTTTAATATTGCATTGCTGCTGCCACAGTTGACAGTATTCATCCAGATGTGTCTCATGCCTTCTCTGTAAAACACAGTATAATATTTCAGTTTACACTATAATAAACTAATAAATATTAGAAAAGATACCCATCATGTAGTCTACATAGCAGTATTATTAATTATAAAGTGCTGGTTGTTCAGAATTGTCCAATGGCTCCAGTCTAACTTTTTAAATTGGTTTACTGGTGCAACTAACTTTAATTTACGTGGAACAGCAAAGTATTTAGGTGCTTCTGACATTCAACAAGTCGCAATTCAACAAGTCGCAATTCAACAAGCGCTGCAATATTAGATCAATACAAGACTTTGGGTAGCATATCTCTCATGTATTTAAATACAATTGCAGGCCACAGATTTTTTTTATATATGCCAGGAAACTTTTAACACCCCCAACAGTACCCAAAGTTACGCCCTTGCTTCAGTTGATTATCAGTTACACGATTAGCTCGTCTCGGCTCATGCTAACTATCGTCAGGCCAAAGTTAGCCGTCTGAAGGGCTAGCTACAGCTGACAAATTGTCGGTTGAGGCTTCTCAAACGTAACCGAGAATGTAAAAAGCTGCATTATCGCAGCTAGCAAATCATTTAGTGCACTTTTCTATAGCTGGAATCTAGAAGCTAGAAAGTTTACTGTCCCTGTGTCCCAATCAGTAGCGCCAATCAGTAGCGCCAATCAGTAGCGCCAATCAGTAGCGCCTGCACAATCCAATCACAGTTGAGACGGAAACAACAAATTGAGGGTTTTTCCGAGATTTTTCTTTCGTTTTTTTTTTTTAGAAGTAGTAACAGGTACTCAAGGTTATGGATAGAAATGTAGCGGGGTAAAGAGTACAATATTTTCCTCTCAAATGTATTTGAATAAAGTCATGACTACTCCCCAAAAATAGTAAAGTACAGATCCTTCAAAATTGTACTCAAGTAAATGTACTCCGTTACTGTCCGGCTCTGCATGCTAGTGTGTACTATGTAGTTTGTTTTTTCAGTATACGTGCCAGTTTTTGTTCCAAAATGATTATTCTTTTATTTGCAATGGGCAATATAAAGTGAGTAACCACGCATTAGTTTTAACACGGTCAGTCAGAGAGCTTGACACTTGAGTCACTAAAGAGTCTCAACTCAAGGTCCACTTTCTGGTTTGTTCCAAAACTTCTGCCCTGACCAAATGATTTTCATCAGGTTTGCTTAGTTGTTGTTGATCTGTAAGTGTTGAAACTCTCCATTGATCTGAGTACTTGTATTCAATTTGGGCTAAAATAACTGTGGCAAACAGTTTGACTTCTTAAAGCAGCAAAAGCTACATAGGAATTAGTGTCATTGTTGGTGGTTGGATTCAGTTCCAGAGCTCTACTATTGTTTATGTTGTTCACTGTCACACTGACATGGCTCCCTGGGTCACTCCAACAGAACAGAGTCATCATTGATGTCACTATTTCCAACTTTTTTTTTTCTCTCTCTCTTGCTTTGACAGAATGCCTGCCTTGAAAAGGGTGCAGACTTGATCGGTTAAGAACTGCTCACATCCTCCGTGAACACTTCCTCACACCGTGACCCGCGCGTCTACTGTGCATTCTAAGAGATAAGCTCTTCTTATGGCCCTCAGTGGCATGAACACACCGTCACTGCTGCTCTCTATTCCACGATACACAGTGTTCTGATAACACACACACTTTCTGTTTCCTTTCTCCCTCAAAACACAAGCGCCCCCCCCCCCCCCCCCCCCCCTCTCTCTCTCTCTCTCTCTCTCTCAGTCATGCGTAAATATGTCTATTTGTAAATATTATTTTAATCTACTTTGATTTTCTTAATTTAGCATTCAACCACAGTGTCCCTGTTTCTAAACAGATTTTTATTTTTTAACTTACTGGTTTGTGTGTGTGTGTGTGTGTGTGTGTGTGTGTGTGTGTGTGGGCGTAAATAGATGCAGCTCCTTGAAATGCGTTCTACACCTCGATATGAATGTGGCCGGCTCCCAACATAAAGCCCCGTTACGCTGACATTGGCTATTAAACATTCAAACATAACCAGCTTTAACAAATGGCCACACACACACACACACACACAAACATTTATATGTAAACACTCACCGGGCATGCATTGCACACCCATTCGGAGTGTGATCTCATAGCAAGGCAGGCATGCGCACGTGTCCCGGGGGAATCTCTGCGTGTTGCTCATAAACACACGCACGCTCCACGTGGCGTGGATAACGAAGCCTTGTTGAACCTTGTTCGTCACTGGGCGGCCCTGAATGCCTCGCTCATCTCCGTTTTTGGTCATTCCGGAATTCTACTGTCCCGCGAGCCCTCCCACACCCTGCAATCACTGTCACCCGGGCAACCGCAGAAATAAAAATGCTCAGCATTCTTGTCGTCGTGGTGACTGCGTAAGTGCGGCCTGAGGGGCTAGTTGTGGGTGTTGGTTAATGACAGGGACAATGAGACCTCAGTCTGAGGCCTCTGCCACCTCCAGGTGCGTGTGTGTGTGCGTGTGTGTGTGTGTGCGTGCGTGTGCGGGGGGCCCTTGCATGCCACGTAGAGCGTCAAACAGCTTATTAAAGCAGAGCCGTGTTCCATTGTTTGCGTGATCATGCTATTGATTACAGTTGCTTTAGACTCACACACATACACACATGTGTGGTATGTGTTGTGTTTTCGTGGAACCTCGGCCTATGTTTTTCGCTTTCCCCAAAACCGCCTTTCACCTCCCTGGGAGTTGTGTTTGCATGGACCCCGTAATACGCCGCACACACAGCCTAACTGAAAAATGTCCCCATATCTGCCCTTTGACCCATTGAAAAAAACCACAGCTCATGTTGCTGGAAAAAATACAATGCCACAGCATTGGTGTGTGTCGGTTCGTTGTAATCTTACTAACATTTGGACTAGAACATCATAATAAAAACCCTTTCAATGGGGATTAAGATACAAAAAGTAAAATTGTAGTTTTACACACACATTGTTTTACTTTGGGGTACAAATATTTTAACTATAAACTTTAATGCATATTCAAATTAAACACTCGTAGAGGGGGAAATACTGTGACGAGAGTTTCCACGTACTACTCACTATTAAGGGGTCTTAAGTCTAAAAGGTTGGAAACCACTAATGGAACCAATCAAGGTCTTAAAACTAGAGTTCTACAAGATAAAATATCGAGATAAGGTGATCAGTGGTGGTTCACCATTGTTGATATTTTCCTATTGGGTTGCAAGATCCCTAACAAATGTGTAGCTAATCAAAGCAAACAAAATACCAAATGTTTTGCAGTAAAACTTTTTAGCCCACAGTGCAGGCTTATTGATCTCTTTGCCGAAAAAGAAAACCAAACCAAAAAGTAAAAAGAATTCTTGGGTGTATAGATAAAACTTTCACAGACGCACACAACAGATACCCGGTGCAGCAGCATAGGCCCACTGGTCACAAACATTGCAATGTTTGGACTATACCATCAGGTTGTTGGTGGGGTGTCTCTACAAGGCCAGTATATATTCATAATAAGACACATTTTAAAAACAGGAAGACCATTTCCATGATGAGGCCCTGGAGTTCCATAAACCTCAAACGGTGGGTAACTAGTTCTCTCTGCTGTCTGTCTTCAGGTACTGCAAGGCTTCAGGCTGCACAATCCTAGAGGCAGAACAGTGAGCGAACATAATGTTCCCGGCACTGACGCGTCACACGAGGCTGCGCCTTCTTTGGCGGAACAACAATTGCCAGAGTATTCAAATCAAGTTCGGACATTTTATCCTACTCCAACCTGGGTTGCTGCTTTAAACAGTTAAACAGAATATGGTGGATGATATTAATGACGTTCTTTAAACAGCGTGTATATTACGCATAAAAACAATTAATGTAATAATGAAAATACATTTTTGCTGTGACTCATGTTTCTCTTCATTGGCGGATGGATATGTTCCAGAGGTGAGAAGTCCGGACTTTCCCGTGAAGGACGTCACAGAAACCGTTGGTTGTTGGTCGCTTTCTTCCGTTGCCTGTTGTCGGAAAACCCACAATAACATAAATAAATAATTTATTGAGACGCTTATATTTTATTATATGAAAATATATTTTAGCAGCCAAATATACGGGCGTATATGCTTTAACTATTTTTTAAATTGAGTATCCGTGTAATAACATAATCATTAAATCGAGTGAGACATGTTAATTGTTAATGTCTATCTATGTATATATATGTTTTTATTTTGATAGATGCCAAATCAAAGGGTATGAATTTTTTTATCAAAATTGTCCCAGTTTCGACCAACAGTTATTATTTGTTTTGCAAAACAAATAGTACTTTGTTAACATTTAAACGTCCTTTTGATATTTGAAAACTGACTTTACATGGAGCTTGTAAAGGAAGCATGAGCTTGTATTTTTTTTAACGTAAAAAAAATAATATTCCAGGTCAGCTGATCTGGTTGCCTGTTTTTTTGGTTGCCAATTAACTTTGTTTGGACTGTGGATAATAAATTATAAATTAAGTGACCCGGGGATTGATAAATGCGGGGGCAATTAAAAAACGGTGAGATGTGCATGCTACATTCAAGTGAAGTTGTGCAAATGTTTAACAAAGTCGTGTGGTTTGTGTTCAATGTTATCATTGAGGGACTACTTTATCGGCGGGGATGTGCACAGACGTTTGCGTCCTAACAAGGCGGTGACGTCACCGCTTTGTCAGTTTCCCTGCACCGCGGTCGTTCCGTCGAGGCTGTACGAGCTTTTCCCGATAACTGATAATCGCTATTTTTCGGGTGAAGATGGCCGCAGGTCCCCTATCTGAGTCCTCCAACGCATCGACAAACAACGATGGCATTCTCATCGGTGACAAAGTGTACTCGGAAGTGTACCTTACCATCGACAACTCGCTCATACCGGAGGAGAGGCTCTCTCCGACTCCGTCAATGGTCGACGGCCTCGACTTGAACACAGAGACCGACCTTCGCATCCTCGGGTGTGAACTTATTCAGTCGGCGGGCATTCTTCTCCGGTTACCGCAGGTACTTTTGAATTTATGGCTTTTTGTAGCATGTAACGCTACGTTTTCTATTTACAGTATGTAGGGTATTCGTTTCTAGCGTCAAGCACATCTTGACCCGGTGTTAGCTGTTTGCTAATGTTAGCATTTTAACGTTGGCGTGGTGTAGTTAAAATGGCGGCTCTCCATTGTGCAAGGTTAGGCCTGCTTATACAAGACTATCGAAACTCAATGGTCGGTCAACTTTATCTCGACAGGTGGCTATGGCAACGGGGCAAGTGCTGTTCCATCGCTTTTTCTATTCCAAGTCCTTTGTCAAGCACAGTTTCGAGGTAAGTCACCTTAAACCCGTGGTCCTTTTTGTGAGGGCGCTCGTTGTACGCTGTAACGTTAGCATAGCTTGTCGTTGCGGTTACGTTCGTGGCAGCCATATTGTCGACGTTCTACCAGCATTTTTTTGAAAACTGCTGCAAATGGGACGTTACTTAAAATCCGTACGAAAACGAAATGGAAGTTACTTTTCTCTTTCGGGTGACGTTAAATTATATATAACTCCTGAAAACATCTCACATGTAAACTTTAATCGTTACGCAACGTTAATCAGAGAGTCAGTCTTAAAAGCTTCAAGTAGTCGTTGGTTGACTGGCCAATGTTATGTCCTCCGTCCTCTCATTCTATAAATAACTAGAACTAAATTCATTGAATACCATCATTATTGCCACAATAATTAGGTCCGGCAGAACAATACATACTTTCACAATTTCCGTAAAGCTGTTTAAGTCTTCCAAATATATTGTAATGGTACACAACACAGCATAAACCGGAATATATGGTAGAATTGTTGATCGATTTATGTCTAATTTTCCAACATCCGTATAATGTTCGGGTACTCTTATTTCTGGATACATGGCATAAGTTATTGAACTCTTGTCTTCCAATCGTTTGTGTCAATTATCTTCTTCCCAGATTGTTGCTATGGCTTGTATCAACTTGGCCTCGAAGATTGAGGAAGCACCTAGACGAATAAGAGATGTCATAAATGTTTTTCACCATCTGAGACAGATAAGAGGCAAAAAGTAAGTATCCATACTGAATCCAGTCTTCTATCTTGTCAAACAATACACGTTGTTACATGGATCATGCTACACTTGTATCCAATATAATGTTGCATCATGTGTTTTGCTTTGAAAGTGCTCTTTTGAATATCCTTGTACTCTAAACCATTTTAAAACTTTTCAGTTTCCGCTTCACTGGTAGTTTCAGAAGTGTAATTGTCAACAAATAACGTCTGAGTTTGACAGTACACTGAAATTGATACCTTGACAAGCGCACAAAATTTGCACGCATTGTAAGACTAGGCACCACAGCTTTATTCGCGTGTGCCTTTGTCTACATAGAAATCTGTTCATGTCAATACTATAGGCCTTGGCATTAACTTGGCTTCTTTTTTCCCTTGCAACCAACTAACAGCGACCAGCTACATTTACCAAAGCCTGGGTGATGTGGAATGGTACGTAAGATGAAGCAGTCGGCATGACAACCAGATGCAAGGGGGTCTCTCCTCCCCCAGGGCCACCCCACCCCTTCCTGTGGGAGACGCCCGTGGTCTGAAGCCCTGTGGGGCACTGGGATCAGAGAAGACAGTTGGCCGAAGGTCCTTGGCCCCCGGGGCGGCTTGAGGACTCCTATGGTTCAATCTTAAGCTTTGGGTATCTGTCCGTCAATCTGCGGCCCGTTGGGTAACGTAGTATTCTTCACTGTGCATATTGTTTGTGCTTTAAGAGTAAAACCCCATTCACCAACTGTTCGCCAACGCTCAGCTTTTATAGAAATATCACCTTGTTTGCAGAGTAATTACAGAATACTTGTAGACCAGGCAGGGTATGTTCTTGTTCAGGGTCGGTGCATGCACTGTAGCTTTAAAAGAAAAGGTATTATTTGTTGTGACTTTGATTCCGCTATAAAGGTAATAATGATGCACTTGTAGCAAGTCTTTTTTTTTTTTTTTTAAAGATGTAGACTGGGTTGGTTGGTCATTTTAAATAATGGATGTCACACAGCTCATTTTACCATGCATGATTATCTGACATCAAAATACTACCTTTTGAGTTTAACTTTGATAGTTTTTGATAAACATGCTAAATATTCTGAATTATGTGGTCTAAGTTCCATTTGTTCTGCTAAATCAATTTTTATTTTACCATATCATAAATAGTACATGATGAATAATGGGGAGGTCCACACATCTGCTGTTTTTATAGATCAGGGTTTTAGAAAGGTAAAGTTGTGTTACTGAATTCTACTGTTGTAAATCTGTCTGCAATAGTATTCCAACCAGATATGTTGTAGGTTGATTGTAGATTAGTGTTTTGTTCAGTTTTTTTATTTTTGATACGCAGCTATACTATGAATAAAAGTCAAGTGGTTTTGGTTACTCCACAGATTATTTACTGCCATGCACAAGAATAGGTGAGAAAATATTTGTGACCGTGTTACGGTAGTTTTTGAGTCAGAGTGAAGATTTGGTAAATTATTTGGTCGTTGGTGTTACAATTTGAAAGCTCTGAGGTGATATTTCTGTAAAAGCTGACAAATGGTGAATGAGGTAGAGGGCCATCTCCAAAATCCCATATGCTTTCACTAGAACCACAGGAGTCCTCAATCCCCAGCAAACTGTCAGGCATGCAAACAGTTACACCTGTTGCTTTGAGTTGGTTGAAAGGGAAAAAAAACTAGATAGTGCAAGATATCAAAAGGGCATTTTATTTATTTATTTCCAACGGGGGAGGCTTTATTTTATTTTGATTCCTTTCATGAACTAGGACTCCAAGTTCATTGATACTTGATCAGAACTACATAAATACAAAAAACCAAGTCATCAAAGGAGAACGGCGGATCCTGAAGGAGCTGGGCTTCTGTGTGCATGTCAAGCATCCTCACAAGGTGAGTTTAAGCCACACATAACTATTTAAGTTGTACTGCACTGTGTAGTTTGTTTTACCTTACTAGTTTTACGAACTAGTCCCAGTTCTCATGATCATAAAGACCCCGGGTGTGTTTTGTGTTTTAAAACGTACCGGTCTTTTATGATTCCAGATTATCGTCATGTACCTTCAAGTCCTTGACTGTGAGAAGAACCAGACTCTTGTCCAGACGGCCTGGTAAGTTCCCTCCAAGTTCTCCACAGTCCATTCCCACAGCAGCAACCTGTGTCATGTCTGCAAGAAGTGCCACCAGACCTGGGCTAAATATACAGTTGAACGAGTTTCAAATGGTGGAATCACTTGAAGCGCACTTTATTTATCTGCTAGGATCTTGGAACAAACCCATATATGGAAACAGCACCTGTCGGATAAGTGATTTTCAAGTGCCCCATGTGTTCTTAAGCACAAATTTGAAAATTATTCAACAACCATTTTGCCCAGGTTTGACTGCGACGTTCCCTCACTCCATTTTTAACCCTTCCACCTCTTTTTTTCTTTTATTTTTTTCTGATGGAGCAATTTTTGTTATTGCAAACCTGTTGCGTGTCTCACTCTCTGCCTTTACATGGCTTTGCTGTAAAGTCTGTTTGATTTTGCGGTGCTCATGGAACTTGGTTTAACTTTGTCCTTTCTCTCTACTCTTTGATTAAAGGGTAGTCCATGCTGGTAAGTCACATAAAGAACCTCTGAACTCTGCCTCCTCCAACCACATGACCTAAGGAAGCTCCCCCCATTGCCTGGCTGCCCCTCTCCAGACAGCCAATCCCAATGCCAAGATTCACTGAAGGGGGCGGGCGGGCCTTTCCCAACAGCCAACATCATCTTGTTTTCTCTTGGGTGTCCAAAAGGATTTGTATTTTTGGTCTTGCTACAAAAGTTTTAACTGTAATACCCAGTTTTGCTAAGTAGCTACATATACGTTTATATTCTGACTTTTTTTCTAGTTTACTTGCATCTAGCAATGAAGTAAACTCAGGCACAACCGAAATATATACTTTTTTTTTTTTAACCCTTTTAACATTTTTTTTTATATTTACAGTATTCTACTGTGCCCTGTCCCCAACTTACTTGGTGTTCAGACATGTGTCTGTCTTACAGGCTGATCCGGTTCTCAGGTTTTGCCTCCACGGACCTGTCTCGCCCACGCAGCAGTCAGAATCCAGCGGCTGTGTGTTAGCTAAAGTAGCGTTAGCATAGCTGTTTCACAGACATGCAATTGTGCATGTTGTTTGATGAAGGCAGGCGAGACTGGAAGTAATCCCGGTGTGGCAACGTTGTTCATAAGTACTTGTGGTCTCCTTCCAGTTAGAGCAGTTAATATTATTTGAAATGGTATAACCCAACTCGCAGTATTTGGAGATATTTCACTGCTTTGCAGTAGGTTTTTTTTGTTGTTGCTCGTTCTAGTTATTTTTGTTAATATGAATGGGCTCAGTATCGTATTAGATTATAAGTTGAATCATCATTTTTCTGTTAACACTCGTTTTTTTGTCTTTAGGACTTCTATGTTTCCTAAGAACATAGATGCTCATACCACCCTGTACTTTCCTGATTCACATCCTGGCCATTTTGTCTTTTCTTCCCAACTTTTCATGGCTAATCTAATTTATCCATTATTCCCGTTTATATCAGAGGTTGCACTTCTAAGTGTTAAGGCATAGATTGCAACCTGATGACTTTTTACATTCGTTGGTCCAAGAAAGGAAATGAGTTAGCTACTTTTTTTAGTCAGTGTGTATCACAAAACGTCAGAATATTTGATGGTTCTGCATCATTTGGTCACAACAACATGCCTCTGACTCCCAAACGCTATTTGTCATGCATGCCACCATACATGCTCCGCCTCCCTACGCCCTCAGATATGATTGAAACTACAAGTGCATTCTCAATGAATGTGTTGAAGCCGTATGTCTGCATGCCCCCACCTCCCACACACGGCATGTGTCATTATCGCAATTATCATTAGTCTTGATCTAGCTATTTAAAAGGTCAGTGTGGTGAAATGGTGTTGGCAGGTCTTCAGTAGATTTCTTTCCCCCATTTGTGTCTTCATGCTTTACCTGTTACATACAGCAATCCCATGGATGCCCCAGAGAGAAATGGACAAAGTTAAATCCCAACGCATATCGCTTGTTGCTTCTGTCTAACCTAATATGTACAACCGTCAATGCTGTTCGTGCCTCTATCGGTCTAATCCTTAAAACTGAGTGTTACGTTTGTGGTGATGCTTATTCATAAGTCACCCACGGGAAATATCTCTGCAGTTTGCTTCCTGGCTAAATCTTACAACGAATAAAAAAAAAAAAATGCGTACGGCCCTCACAAAACCGCCATGGAATCTCAGATTGTTGACCGACAGTAAAAATGTGCGGCCAAAACTGACGCGTCTTTACAGTCTGCTGGTCTGAGTGAGAGGTGGCGTTGTCTAGAGGAGATGCTATGTTTTTGTTTCTATGTGTTACTTTTGTCTCTAATAGGAACTACATGAATGATACACTGCGAACAAATGTGTTTGTGAGATTCCAAGCCGAGACCATCGCCTGTGCCTGCATATTCCTCGCTGCTCGAGCCCTGCAGGTACGAGCAAGTGGTTATCTAAAACGCGTTTTCACACCGCCGTGTTTCGGTCACTCTAATCCTCTCCTACGTGTCTCAGATACCTCTACCATCCAGGCCTAATTGGTACCTGCTGTTTGGAGCCAGTGAGGATGAAGTAAAAGAGGTCTGCATCACCACCCTCAAACTCTACACCAGGAAGAAGGTAAGCTTTTTTTTAATGTAAAGATGGTTAGTCTTTAGTTTGACCTGTTGATTGTCTTAGTAATGACTAGCAATACATATACAAACAATTTTACGGTAATTTACTATCCTTCATTGGTAGCAGACTGAATACACATCATAATTGGATTTACTTTACTTGGTGCATTAAGTTCAGGAATGTTGCTCAATTCCACAAATGATGGTCTTAACTGCTGTGGGGGAAGTCAGCGAAACGTCAGATCATCACAGAAGCCCACTGCAGAGGCACAGTGGTCTGGCCTTTGCTGGGTTCTATAACTTGAGTTAAAGACTAAACTGGTGATTGAAATAAAATTATGACTTGATGGCATCTATAATTTTGACTGTGGACTGTTGTTGACCAGGTGCTCCATACAGCTGGTCTATTAAGCTGTAAACATTGGCATAGATTTATTTATTATTTATTGCGTGTGATATAAAGTTTGTGCCAACAAACCCATTGGGGAACCGCCCGCTAACAGTAGGCAGTGTTGTCTGCGTACGCTGACGTAGTGTTTTCTCCCTCAGCCTAACTATGACCAGATGGAGAAGGAGGTGGATCGGAGGAAAATGTTCTTGGCAGAAGCCAAACTGAAAGCAAAAGGCCTGAACCCCGACGGAACCCCTGCTTTGTCCACACTCGGTGGCTTCTCTCCTGCTTCCAAGCCCTGCTCGCCAAGCGTGGCAAAGGCAGAGGAGAAGTCTCCGAACCCCCAGACCCTCAAGCCAGTTAAGAAGGAGCAGGAGAGCCGGACTCAAGTGAACAAGAGTCCACACAATGGGTAGGAAACAAACCCAATATCTGTAGTTTTAGAGTATGAGCTTATTTAACAGTGTTGGTCTTGTTTTTTTTTTTTTTTTAATATGTTGCTAATATTCATTTTTCAGCTTAAGGAAGGACATGAAGATTGGGAAGAACAGTAGGAGCAGAAGTCGATCTCGTTCAAGAACACGGTCCCGGTCTAGATCCCGCTCGCCTCGCCGACAGTGAGTTACCTGAGAATATGTTTGGTTGTTTTTGGTTTGACGGTATCTCAACATAGCTTCTATTTGTTAGCTGAACCTATTCCTCATATTTTTTTCTGCTTCCACAGTTACAACAGCAGACGCAGTCACTCAGGGACATACAGTTCTCGCTCACGCTCACGCTCCCACAGTCGTAGTCCGTCACCTCGGCGACATCCGCCCTCCCCCCTCCTCCCCCACCTCAAGTCCAAGTCCAGCCACCATAGCGACTCCAAGCCCAGCAGTCGCCACAGCAACAGTGCTGGCGGAACGGCTCACAAGAGGAAGCGCTCGCGCTCTCGCACGCGGTCCCGCAGTCCGGTCAAAGTGGAACGGGAGAGAGAGAGGGAACGGGAGAGAGACAGAGACCGCAGCACCTTTGACCTCACCACGAAGAAACACAAGCACGAGCGCGGAGGCGGTCACCGGGGAGACCGACGAGAGAGGGAGAGGGAGAGGTCCCGGTCCTACGACAGGGACAGGGAGAGAGAGCGTGGCCACAAGAGCAAACACCACAGCAGTAGTGGCCACTCAGGACACCGCCACCGCCGCTGAGAGCCCCCTCCCCCCGCCCACCCCTCCCTCAACAGGCTATCTCGAGGACTGATGATCACTGAAGTATTTCCAGTATACTCAATATCAGAATAATTTTGGCGTGTTCTCTCAATGCAGTGTGCTAAACTAGTGCAACTGCAGTGTTTGCATTCGATGATGTCACGTCCTGCGAGTTCTTCTGAAGGTTGACTAAATGGTTGCACTTAAACTATTATGGAAGTTGAATATCTGCAGCCTGTCAGAAGATGTCGCTGACGTGTCCTTACAATGCTGCACCTCTGCCCATGGTTCAGCGAACATGCCATGTTCGGTTTTATTATTTGGGTATACTGAGCCGAATACCAACATAGTTGGCTTTCTGGGTTTCTCATATGCAGCCTAAAAATGACCATTTAAACTATATACTTTACAGGAAATTCGATCCAATTTTTTTTTTTTTTTTGTCATCGCCGGTATTTATGGAAACTATGTTGAAATTGCCTAAATCCTAAACATACCTTGTGCATGTACAATGTCTTAGTTTTAGAATACTCATTGATTTGACTCATCTACGCAACAGCACGCTTGGAGCTAATATTTGGCAGAGGTGGTTGACGTTGTGTTTCTGTTGACTGGAAGTTTGTGCGTGCGTGTGTGTCTGAGGAACCCGGGCTGCAGTCGTATCTACCAGCAGGAAGTGGACTATTTGTACGTTTACCCACCTTTTTTCACCCAGGTCCGACACACTGGTTGAGGGAAGACGCCAATGCAGCGCGACATCAGTCCCAGACGGGTGTTCCCGCCCTCTCCTGCTCTAAGTTGATATTCATTTTCCCATGATACCTCCACCCTGCACACACCCCAGACATCTCTAGCCTACCCTTACGTTCTTAGTTTTACATGTAAAGTTATGGACTTTGGAAAAACAACTTATTTACAGTGTAAAGATGGATCGATATCTGCTGACAAAATGTGAACGCTTTGATTTATAAAAGCGAACCGCTCAGTGGAACATTGAACAATTGTCAATAAAAGCGATCATTCAGGAAGATCAGTATGTTTGCAAATTAAGAGGACAGGTGGGTGACTGGTATATTTTATTTTCCATCTTGCCATCGTTTTTTTGACAAATGTATGTTGCTAAAGCAGTTTTATACAGTTTCAATTAGTTTTTTTTTTTTTACAGAGGGTATTGCAGATTTGATTTGGAAAAGTTTAGGGTTGTCAATTTGTTACACTGGTTTTTAGTCTGCATGTGTTCATGTCCAATTTTTATTCAATAAATGAGCTATGCCACTGAACTGGTCTTCATTGAATAGGACTGAGTCGTATGAGGAGGAGCAAACTTGTTGCTTTTCCTCTTGTCACCTTTTCACTCCTAATGAATATAATGCATTGTATTGCTGGAACGCGATCATTAAACATCTCACACACGCATGTCGTTCAGACTTTCATGACCAACTTTCCTCCGACATTTTTCTTGCGTCACATACCAGCTTTTTTTAGGAGCGTGCCGAGGTTCTCTTAAGTTGTCTTTCCTGTTACTTTTTCTACTGTAGGGAATTTGTCCTTAAGCCCGTTTGCAGTGTTAGATTATTGTAAAAATAAAACACAAGGTGGGAGAAAACGGAAGACAGAAGCAACATTCATTAAGTAGCATTTCTAGACAGCATGTGTAAAAAATA
Source organism: Apeltes quadracus (assembly GCA_021346845.1). Lineage (NCBI taxonomy): Eukaryota > Metazoa > Chordata > Actinopteri > Perciformes > Gasterosteidae > Apeltes > Apeltes quadracus. The sequence goes on from CM037917.1 coordinate 4,862,326, forward strand.
AATATTAAAAAATCAAATATTAAATGGAATTCAACACTTAAGTAAAAAGCCTTTCCTACAATTCTTAACAGAATGCTTTTATACATTCATGAAACGTAACATCTTCACATATAGTTTGTGATTGTTAATATTGTCTCCATTCTCCCAACAGGAAATTCATATGAATGTTGTGTCTTAGGGATTTCATTAAAGGAAAGTAGCTGAAACTGCCCCTTCCCCGAGGGAGCCCTGCCACAAGATGAAAGAAAGGTACCCATCATCCACTGTGGTTGTGAAGAATATCTGCATGATAAAATCTGACAGCTGAGTAATTGCTTTCCATAAGAAAAAGGATTTAGGATAAGAGACAGGGACATTCATCTTTAGACTGTTGCGCTCTGTAGATCAAATTAGAAGAGTATCTGCCATTGTGTGTGTGTGAGGCTCTACCTAAGCACTGCAGTGCATTGAAGGAAAAAATCAAAATGTCATAAAATGTACAAAAAAAAATATTTATGTGAGAGAAGGTTATTGAAAAATGTCATGCAGAGAAAGCCTAACATTTTAAGTAAAAAAAGGTTACATGATTAAAAAGTCAAAACGTGTTAGGTCGGAAAATGTCATGGAAAAGAAGTTTCCAAGAGTCCTACTGAGGTCTGTGCTGGAAGTCTTTATTGTTAAATATTATTCTGGCTACAAAATGCATCTCGATCCTCGTGCACCATAAAACTCACAGATCCCAAGTTTCCGGAAATGCTGATTTAGTTTGATTGTTGAAGCTCGCTGTAGCGTTTGGTCTCCAGAAGAGCAAGACAAAAGCCCATTTGATCCAGTCAGGTTAAATGTATATGGAACATTATTAATAATTAATTGATAGTGGTCCATGGTGGTGTAAAATGCATTAGTGTGTCCATATGTAACATCGAGGACCAGTAACATCTAATCGTGGTTTGACGCACATCTTTGCTGGTTAATTTAACACTTTATTTCTCTAAAATCAGTGCATAAAAACTTTTTTCAAATAGTTTTTTAAATATTGGACTATATCACCGATTACAAATAGAAAGTCGTTGTACTGGCAGTGGATGTTTTTGTCTCCAGCAAAAACCCAAATCTTCCTCACTGTTTGCATATCTGTATAGGTATGAATTTGTGTGCACGCCTTGTATTACCAACAGCCACGTATCGTGCGTGTCAGCGTTCTCTGTTTGCTCTACAGGTAGGTGGTGGCCTCTCTGTTCTCCCGCTCTCTGGCCTGAGCCACGGCCACGTTGATGCACTGCAGCCACTCCTCTGCATGTTTCTCATCCTGGGCCTTCAGCACATACGTCTTGCTGTCTGTGAAGATCTCGAAGGCCCGCGGCAGCCCCCGATCACGCCGCTTCTTGGCAACCACCTATGCGGACAAAAGAAGCAGCAACAAAACATCCGTCTTCTGGAAAGTTTGTCGCTGTAATTTACCTTTACTTCTATCGTCTCAATATATTATTACATTGCAAGGTTACTAAATTATATATATATATATATATATATATATATATATATATATGAAGTTCAGGTTTCCATGATGTGATTTATTTACCAATATTACAGTTGTTCTTGATTGTTTACACACAAATTCTGGTACTTGACACACAATTACCACAACATGTAACTCGCGCACCAACCCCCTGAACCAATTCTGCTAAATTACAAGCACAATTCCTCCTTTACACTCAAATTTCCGTTCTAAAACACACTTTTTTCAAAACACTACACACAATTCTCTGCATTTGGCACAATTTTCATGAAGGAAAATCTTGTTTTCACAAGGAACACACTGTCATTCAAAATTCTAAAGTCAATTGCCCTCCTATGCACACTGACTCATCACATGGGCAAACACCTGTCTCACCAGAGATCGAAGATGGAAAGTGTATAACTGAGTCCACAAACGCACACAGCCCTTCTCCAAGCTGTGGAAGACGCCTGTGGAGATGCAGCAGCTGAAGCTTTTTTTAGTTTTTACTGTAACTGAATACAGTAAATTCTTCTGTTGTTTTGTATGTAGACCAATTTATGTGCAGATCTGTGTTGGTTGGGATGTACACTGTGTACATTGTTTTTGTTGAGAAAATAAAATATATTTCTTACCGTGTATTTGTGAGATAAAACAATATTCTTAGATATATAATAAATATTTTACAACACACGTATGTACAGTATGTACTGTCTGTAGTAAGTGTAACACTGAACAAACAAAAGGTCTAGGTCATTATGATGAATGGAGAAGTGTTCTATTCATCATAGTGTTTTACATTGAGCACATCAGTGTTTAACTGGTTCTTAAAAATGTCTACTCATATGATGGTCTGTGTGTGTCATTTGAAAACAAAAAAACATTTTGAGAAGAAATGAAATTGTTTTGAATATAAAGTTTCATTTTGCATTTAGTAATGGGTTTTGCCCATTGTGTGTGTGTGTTTTTAGAAAATGTGTGTAGAGTTCTGAGAGTATGAGGCATGCTTCATGAGGTATCTCTGCTCTCTGCTGGTGATAGTTGTTACAGCAGCTATTGTCTCTCTGCCTCCCTCTCCTGGTGATAGTTGTTACTACGGTTACTGTCTCTCTGCCTCCCTCTGTTGGTGATAGTTGTTACTACGGTTACTGTCTCTCTGCCTCCCTCTGCTGGTGATTGACGATACTACAGTCACACTTTTTTCAGGCTTTTCCTTTGTTCTTTGTCTTTTGTCCTTGCATCCTCTGGTTCCCCCTTTTCAATTCAATTCAGACTCACACTCCAGAGCTTTTATTTTGTTTAAATGGTATAGTTATAATTGTGTCATAGGGGTTGTTTTGGTTGTAGATTTTATTGGTCTTGATTGGTATGACTGTCATTTAATAAACCCTCTTTAAAGAATGTTATTTCCGTACCATTTCAATTTGGTATGGTGGTGATAGTAGGTTTAAATCTTCTGCTCGAAATCCAAAACTATCACCGTCAACTCTTAGGGCCCCAAATAAAAAATACAAATAATACAAAGAATATGTGATCCTTAGGGAAAAAGTTTTAAGAGCAGTTTTTTTAAGGGACGACACCATAACTCCTCACCTTGACACTCTGCACTTTGCTCAGCTCAATAGGGATGTCATCCAGCTCATCTTTCTGTGGGGTGGACAAAACATGACAGTAGTTACAAATAGCTTTTGTATCAGGTTGTCTGTAAATGTCATTCTGTGAATGAAGGTTGGCTTTAAACGAGAGGTTTTTATAATAAAAACCTAACCATAACCCTCTGGATCACTGTGTGACTCACTTTCCGAAAATGACAATTGAGTATATTTTCTAGCCACATTCAGGAACCCATATTTGAGATTAACAAATGTAAACAAACGATGCAAGACCTCAACGAAGCAAGAGGTAGGTCTTTTTCTCGTGCGGACTCCATTTATTATCACAAAAGCAAAGCTCTGTGTAAAGCTCACGGCAACCAACCACATCTGTAATGCGGCGTGTGTGTGTGTGTGTGTGTGTGTGTTTGACACTCTTTCACCTGCTTGCTGGCTTGACGGAGGGTCTGACGCTTCCCACAGCAGATTCTTGTGATGGAATGTGTGCAGTTAAATGGGCATTTGATGAATGTATTTTAAAGTTATTGTAATGTCCTATGGACAGTTTGAATCTCAACCAGAAAGTCCATTAACATATTGTCTCACGTTGTTTGAATAAATCGTACGTCACTAATGTTTTTTGAACCTTTCATGCAGGGATCGGGAAACTTTTTGACTGGGAGAGCCATGAAAGCCAAATATTTCTAAATATATTTCATTGAGAGCCATGCACTGGGGGCGGACACTACGACACTACTGCGTATAAGCACCGACACACAGAAGTGAAGTAAAATTTCCGAATAAATCAGATTTTCTCACGACTTGAGCTGAGCTGAGTGAAAATATGTTTCTCCTGGCAGCTGGATAAAATCAAGCTTTACCAAATCTTTTGACAAACTGTGACCTGAACACATTGCCGGCCGCCTTGCTTTCGCTTGATGATTTGATTAAACAAACTTTTCCGTCTCAGAGGAAACTCGTTAGCATTAGTTGGACCTTACGTGAAGTCACCAGCAAACACGTGGAAGGAAGATGGAGGGAAGATGGCGCTGGGCGCCCACAGGAACATCTCTTCATTCAAAGTGATACCTTCTTTCCCTCCCTCTCCCTGTTCGTACCTCCTTCTCTTTGTTCGCTACTTGTGCGTAATGATATAAGATGGCATCTGCTTTGAGTTATAGAGGGTGAGAGTGACTCAGGCTGTCGCAGCGTCACGCTCAGGCCCGACGACTAGCCGAGCAGTTATCACCGGGCCGATTGTGAGGGATAATGAGCTCATCGCTTAATCGCGATTCTAATGACACATCAGTGCAGGGTTTCTGAACGAGAGGCCGGGATGGTGCACACGGTGTGCGCAGGCTTGGTTGCCACTGATTTCGTACTGATTTGCCTCTGCGGAAGAGGAGCTGGTTTCCTGCCAGGGTGAAGTAACGGGTTTTCCAGCGCTTGATGAACTTCCAGCGGACCTGCTTCTCCTTCAGCTTCCCCTCGATCAGAGGCTGTCCCTCCTGGTTCACGACTAGGCAGAGGGAACAGGAAACAAACAAAGAAACAGAAATTAATGTTGTTTTTTCCATTTTCTTCACATTGTAGCTGACCGTCAATAGATTGATCTGGAAGGGATGGCGCGTTCATGAGCCGTTGGAAGGGTTTAACACCTCACATGCAGCTTGTCCAACACAAAAGTTGTAATAGGAAAATGTTTAATGTTATGTAAAACAAACAGTAACCAGCAAGTTTTCTACTCCAAGTTATTTTTTGTGGCATTGGGCCAGATGCAGCTCGCGGACAGTTTCATAACCCTCTACATGAATAGGAATTATTATTATTACATCCGACTCACAAGGTTCTATTATTTAATTTTTCCTTTTGGGATTTTCCCCCAGTCTCCAAGTCTACAGTAATCATTTGCTTTTTTAGCATAAAATCAGAGCAGAAAAGCATTTTATTTAATTCAAAGTGTATGAAATACAGGTTTATCTGGAGGACAGAAACCCTCAGTGGACCAACGTGGAAACCGACGGCTGCTTGGAAGATAAAGGTATGCTCAGGACAGAAACATGAAAACATGTAACCAGCTGGTTTACAGAGCAAACATCATAGTAAGGACAGAGAGTTACTGTGTGTCTCAGAGACTGTGGTCCCCAGAACAGAACACAGACGGTTGGGTTGTTTCAGGTGTGGTGCCGACTGATGTTAACCACAAGAAACAAAGCCACCCGTTGTATCCATGACAACGAGGGAAGCAGTGGAGAGATAATTGCAATCTGCTGTGTGTGTTTGAGGCAGGGCGATTGACCCCTGGGGAACCCAGGCCTCCATTCTCCTGCCGTACTGAGCAACGTGTGCAGATGTGAGAAGGAGATTCCTGCCTTCATTTTAAAGTCAACAGCGGTGCATCATCACATTTTACTGTAATAACAGCAGCTAAATTGATGGCTGTGAACATGACTCAGGGAGGGGCAGGCGTGTATTTTATTTTTATAACTTAACTATGATTTACTTGAAGGCCAATCATCTGAGCAAAACATTTACATTTCTTCCAAATTGTGCGTGAGTCAGCCTGTGTGTACTGTATGTGTGTATTTCCTCTGCCTATTCACATCCTGTCAGGCTGTTTAGAGACACACTGCTTGTATACAGTTGGAGGCACTCCCATCATTATCATCTTACAAATATTGTGCAGAAATAAACTTGTGTGTGGTGCTTAAATCGTTGGGCCTTTTGTCGTCTCTTTGCCGTGATGCAGACACCTGTAATGTGATCCCTGGATGGTGTGGAATGTGATCACTGGATGCTGTGGATTGTGATCCCTGGATGCTGTGGATTGTAATCCCCGGATGCTGTGGAATGTGATCACTGGATGCTGTGGATTGTGATCCCTGCATGCTGTGGAATGTGATCCCTGCATGCTGTGGAATGTGATCCCTGCATGCTGTGGAATGTGATCTCTGGATGCTGTGGAATGTGATCACTGGATGCTGTGGAATGTGATCCCTGGATGCTGTGGAATGTGATCCCTGCATGCTGTGGAATGTGATCCCCGGATGCTGTGGAAAGTGATCCCTGCATGCTGTGGATTGTAATCCCCGGATGCTGTGGAATGTGATCACTGGATGCTGTGGATTGTGATCCCTGCATGCTGTGGAATGTGATCCCTGCATGCTGTGGAATGTGATCCCTGCATGCTGTGGAATGTGATCTCTGGATGCTGTGGAATGTGATCACTGGATGCTGTGGAATGTGATCCCTGGATGCTGTGGAATGTGATCCCTGCATGCTGTGGAATGTGATCCCCGGATGCTGTGGAAAGTGATCCCTGCATGCTGTGGAATGTAATCCCCGGATGCTGTGGAATGTGATCACTGGATGCTGTGGAATGTGATCTCTGGATGCTGTGGAATGTGATCACTGGATGCTGTGGAATGTGATCACTGGATGCTGTGGAATGTGATCCCTGGATGCTGTGGAATGTGATCCCTGCATGCTGTGGAATGTAATCCCCGGATGCTGTGGAATGTGATCACTGGATGCTGTGGAATGTGATCCCCGGATGCTGTGGAATGTGATCACTGCATGCTGTGGAATGTGATCACTGGATGCGGTGGAATGTGATCCCTGCATGCTGTGGAATGTGGTCTCTGGATGCTGTGGAATGTGATCACTGGATGCTGTGGAATGTGATCCCTGGATGCTGTGGAATGTGATCCCTGGATGCTGTGGAATGTGATCTCTGGAAGCTGTGGAATGTGATCCCCGGATGCTGTGGAATGTGATCCCTGCATGCTGTGGAATGTGATCCCTGCATGCTGTGCAATGTGATCCCTGCATGCTGTGGAATGTCATCCCCGGATGCTGTGGAATGTGATCCCTGCATGCTGTGGAATGTGATCTCTGTACGTCTACGGCAAGTACTGCAATCCACAACACGTCATCTTAAACATTCACAAACTATTATTTTGTTGCATCTTCTTCTTACACCACATGTGGTCAGATGATGCACAGCAACCTCTTTTTTAAAATTCGGAATAAGGCTTCTTTGTCTTTGTTGTTCCATCTAGAGCTTTGTGGGAGACGTGATTTCCAAAGTGCGACAAAGAATCAAGCGCCCGACCCAAATCATTAGCAGAAACAGCTGTGCCGGCGAACAAGCATAACTAGCCCCTCATGCGCAAACCTGTGTCAATTTGTATGGCTTATATAACTTATGAGTGCATTTGAGGATGAATGCTTGCAGTCGGGTGTTTGGGTGCAGTTTCTGGCTAAAGTACAACAGCATTGGTATAAAGTGTGAGGAGAACAGTGCGATGTCTCCTGCAAGGAAACTATCAACATCAGGAAAACATGTGGCTGCAAACACGTTACCATCCCCCAACAGGCTCAAAGTCAAGTTTTTCCTTTTTGAAGAATCGAAATCATAACCCGTGAATTCCGAGTCCTAACAACGATTAAAAAGTACTTGTTCTTACGAAGCTAGCTTTTCTGATAATAGAAAAGGCCTGACGCAGTTCTATTTGTATTGTTTTGATTATAAAGAGCACATGCTGTAATGTACAGTGTGTACAGCACACACGCTAAAGCATCATCTGACGCAGCGGTTACATCGTCCTCACACCATACCGGAGCAATTCAAAACAATCTAATCCCCATCAGTCACTTACATTTAAAAAAAGAAAACGGAAGGTACCCGTTAAGTCCCTATTCGTTTTGCCCACTGTAGATGAGAGTGGAATGAGGGAAGAGACGGACAGTTCATAGGCCAACAACAAGGCTGTTAGCTGACATGTTATCTTAGGCCAGAGGATATTAGAGAATATCTAACCCCCCTTGAGAAATGCTGTCCAAAATAATTGGAGCACTGCCCAACTCTCAGAGCGTCTCTAATGGCTCACACACAAACTCGCACGCTGGGATGAACTTCAGCCACGGAATCTCCTGGATTTGCAACCTGGTTCCCCGAAGTGGGAATTTCTGTCCAGCGTGTCTGATCGATGGTGAAACGATGGAAAGTATTCCTTGTGGTTTTCCATCTTTGTTTTCACTATTAGGGGGTCGGTCTTCCACACATGAAAGTGTGTTAAAAAAAGGCAATTATTCTCTCCCCTGTTTCCAGCGGTTTCACACAAACCAGTTATCTCCGGGGAAAGTTTAGTGATACGACACAAACACACACACACACACACACACACACACACACACACACTTGCGCTCATTACCACTCACTTCAAAGGCATTCCAGTAGTTAAACTCGATACTAAATCTTAAGTTCTTAGTTGCATTAACAACTCTTTGCCTTTCTTGATTTTCATCGTAATTACAGTGAGCCCCTCAGACAAAGGCAGCCAGCATTTTCAAAATAAAATGTTAGCTGCTGGTAACGTGAACAGCGTGCGGACATGGTAAATATGTGAAGAGTTATCTGCTCTATTTATGATGCGATCGCAAAAATGGGTAAACTAAAAGTGGTGAAGATCCAACTCCAAATCTACAGGATCTGATGTAAATTTGTTCATGTTTGCTTCAGTGAAATTATGTAGTGCTGGATGTAGCTGGATGTAGCTGGATGCAGCTGGATGTAGCTGGATGTAGCTGGATGCAGCTGGATGCAGCTGGATGTAGCTGGATGTAGCTGGATGTGGCTGGATGCAGCTGGATGCAGCTGGATGCAGCTGGATGTTGCTGGATGCAGCTGGATGCAGCTGGATGCAGCTGGATGTAGCTGGATGCAGCTGGATGTAGCTGGATGTAGCTGGATGTAGCTGGATGCAGCTGGATGTAGCTGGACAGCTTTCAGTTGGACCAGCGGGTCTCAGTAGGTTTTCTGGCTACAACCTCCTATTGTCATTTTGTTTATGTACGTGAGCTATTTTAATGTGTGTTTGCGTCCAATATATGATGGAATGAAACGGACAATGTGGTATGATCACTAATCCCGGCTATATGTGGCATACAGCATCAACCATTTATTTTGTTTAAAATGAAAACATTGTTTCTGAAAATCTCTGAAGTAAATTTTTGTAGCCGATGGTGGACAACTGACTAATGACCGGCTGAAGATAATGTTTGCTCAGGGCATCGCTCCATGTGACTGACACACAAATCTGAGGCCTCAGGTGCTCGAGATCACAAAGCGGAATATACTTATTGAATATAGCGGGCGAGATTTATGGCCACAACCTCAACAAGTACGGCACACGTCAGGACTACAATTCATCTCACTGGCTGCCAAGTAGCATCCAGCGCTTCCAAGTCCTTATTTCTTTAACTCATATCACGCATACTCATGTGTACGGCTACAAGCTGGCTGCTTGTTGCACGGCTTTCTTGGAATGTGTTCATTTCCTGTTTAAACTTATTATCAATATCATTGCTGAAGGGAACAGCGGACTGCTGGTGTGTCAACTAGAACCTCTGACGGTAATAAAATCTCTGCAGTTTTTCGCAGGTTTAATGAGTGATTTGATCTCTGCAGGGTTGTTTCCCTGCCGGATCTCATTACAGATTCAACATAGACGTTATAGCAACTCTTTGCTCTCTTTGGCCGATATTCACAATGTCACATTTCGTTCCTGAGCGCCGGTCACGTGACGCGATGATTGCCCTCGGGCCTCACATTGTTTCTTCCACAGCTTTGGCCGCAAATTGCACTCTTCTTTCTCTTCCTATGAAACTAATAACTGCTTCTATGAAACTGCGATGGATACAAGAAGATTTAAAGCCGGTTTACAAAACTCTAATCTGTCACTCATTGATTTGTAGACTGTGAATTCAATCTCTCGTCACTCGGCAACTCTGGCAGACAGGCGACAGGGGAGAGATGCCTGACAGTTTGAATGACATGATATTATCTCTTATTAGTCCCACAGCAGAGTGTGCAACAGTAGCAGAGGGAACAGTGATGTACACAACATAGTAGATATTAGATGGACTGAATTGCTCGTCTGAACAGTGAGGAGCCAGTAATTTGTGAGCCAGATGTAGAAAAGAGGGTTTTTTTTTGGTTTGTGCTCAATACTCAAGGCAGGAAACACCAACACAGTCATTTAATGTGGTTTCGGGATTTGTTTGCAGTTCCAAAAATCTGACTTCACCAGGACAAAGTTCCCGCCGAAGGGGGTCGCTCGTCCAAAGTAAACTAATCAGCAGTGAATCAGGTTAACTGATGATTACAGTGCTTTTTCAAATCAGATGGGCAGCTCTAAAACAAGAGCTGCTCTTTGCTCCATTTTCTCTCCACTTTTCTGGGAAAAGGTTGTTTCCCCCTGATGGCATTTTGAGTGGAAACATCCCATTAAGCTCAGCGCTGCGATGGATTCAGAATCAGCCCCCAACCGCGTGTCCAGGAAAGCTTGTGCCATGATGAAACAAGGGGCAATTCAGGAAAAACCAGAGGGGAATTTAGTCCGTCAGAAATGAGTAATTTGACGGTAACAAATGAGAGAATAACCCTTTTGATTGATTCTATTTTAGCTTATTTCATCCCTCAGCGTTTTCACCATCATTCATTTACCAAAATATTTATTGTCCCATTAAATTAAATTGATATGGATCCAAATAATAATCTTGAGTAAGAGTAACTCAATGTATACGAGAATACAACCTTCATTTGGATCATGTTATGACTTGTACCCTGTGTGTGTGTGTGTGTGTGTGTGTGTGTGTGTGTGTGTGTGCGCGTGTGAGAGCATACCTGTGGCCTTCTCAGGATTGTTACACATGAAGCAAAGCCAACCCTCCTCTTCCTCACTGTAGCCAAACAGGTCAAAAAACCGCACCTCCTCCAGCTGAATCTGGAGACTGTTCAGGTCCTGAAGACAGATGGAAAGAAAACAGAATAACTATTAAATATCCTGTGAATATATATTCCATTTGCCTATTTGGCATATTGTTATTAATATTACAATAGACCCAATATTGTGCTTGCTGGCTCTATATATAGCTTTTCAGAGGTCCTAATAAATCACTTATACTGTAGGCTATATGGGCAATGTTCAGAAGTAATATGTATATATATTATATATATAGTGTGTGTGTGATTTATTAGCTCTGAAAAGCTTGGTTTTGTTAAATAAAAAAAAACCAGCATCATTCATTTTGATAAAGCTGCTGTACATGAAGACACACAGCAAACCACAAGCACAATACACACAAATGGTAAGTGGCACAGAAGTACATAAAACCTTGATATTCCAGACATGGTCTGCGCAATTGTGCATCGGTGTGTGTGTGTGTGTGTGTGTGTGTGTGTGTGAAGGAGTAGAAAGTAATGGAAACCAATGAACGTCTGTGAAGACGCCCTGCACATGGTAAGTGATACCTCACTCCGACTACACGGAAGCACACTGATAGGGCCCGCCTGACTCACACTTGAATGACAGTTGAACCCACGAGATGATACGTATTTATCTTAAAACAGGAGCATCCAAGGAGATGATGGGAGACCGCCGTCAGTCCTCATGACAGATAAACAGTCGTCGTCCTGTGGGTGTGTCCATAGTGTCCATTCAGCAAACCTGTTTCTTTGTGAGGGACGAGGTGCTTTCCTGAACTTCCCAGAGGCAGCTGGATTTTAAGGGCGACGAGAGAAAGGCGTAGGTGTAATGAAGGAGCTACTAGTGTTGTCGACCTCCTGGCCCCCGCGGCCCTTCAGTCAGTCCTTGATGTCGACCAGCAAGGATGTAAACACGAAAGCAGTTTTTTTTTTTTTTTTTTTTTACACAAACACAGGCACGACATTTGGAGACACGCCGCGTTGTGTCGTAAATGAGGGGAAAGGGCTTCGCCTGCAGACACAAACAAACCAGGACCACGTGGGGCTGAGAGGAAGACCTGTGGGTTTACGCACCGGATGGCTTTTAGGAGACGCAGGTTGCAAACGTGAAGAATCCTGCTTACGCTTACTGTTAACTCACAGGTGGGGGTGCGAGGCTGGAAGGAGGAGGGAAAAGGTGAAAGCAGAGGAGAATAAAACGATTTTTAGATTTGTGCACTTTACCTGACTATTTCAATGCCGTGCTGCTTCAAAATAAAAGTTTGTTTGCGTGTCATAATTCCACATGAATCACACAAGGTGCATTCCTACCAATGGTAGTGTAGTTTAAGGGGAACTACCACCGTCAAACATCGAGTTTAGTTTATCCATCATAACAACAGAAAGAACTGGATTATTCATTTGGAGATACTTTACTTTGATCCAGGAGGCTCATTTAAGGAAATAATGCTGCACAGATGAGAGAAGCGCTTGTGGCTGACAAACTACTCGAGTAATTTAAGCCTGCACGCGGTTATCTTCATTTCAACATTGTTTGTTTCTCAGAAGAGACAATAAAAACAGAGCCTTTAAATGTCCAATTCCACGGTAACACACCTCGCTTTAACATTGTCTACTGATTGCAAGGCAAAGTCCAATCCGAGTCATTTTTTCCTTCTTCTAAAAAGCCACAAACGAAACACAGAAGCTAGAAAACACTGAGATGAGTCAGAAGTTGAGCAACAATGGACGAGAAACGATACATATGGGAACACGTGGCCCGGATCTGCTGCATACCACAACGAGGAGTCAATCCCGAACCGAAGTTACTCAACTCAGTTAGTAGTAAAACTACAGGCAGAGTTCGAGTACAGCATGGAAGACATGAGGAGGGGGAATGTTGGCGGTTTGTTGGATAAAGTGGCCTGAAGGACAGTTGGCGGTGGAGGCCGGAGGAGTAGAAAGGGGGAGTACGAGTGAGCAGAGAGGCGAGTGGATGAGAAGTGGGAGTGTAGGAAAGGGGAGTGGATGAAGGCTTTGTCTCGCTTTTTTTAAATCTCTCCAACCACGTCTGGGAAAGAATGCACCATATTACCACATGCAAACCACATCCTGTGATTCTCATTGGGGCAAGGGGCAACTCGCCTTCCGTTTCTTTGTCTTTCCTTCCCCAAATGTCTCTATCTGATCTCAGTCTTTAGCTTTACTGCATCTCTCGGTATTCTCCTTTCACGCCCCGACGCACTTTATCTCCAACCCAAGTAGAGTCAACAAGCGCGGTGAGTCCGGGCTGAAGGTGAAGCACAACTGGTGGAGTATCTCCCTCGCTCAGGCTTCCACTCATCGTATCTCACGCCAGGTCTTCCCTCCTTTCACTCGTTTCTCTGGCCACATCCTCTCGACATTTTCCTTTTACGTCTTCACGGTCTCACCCCGTGTTTTTCAGTCGTCATGTTGACATTCACGTCACTCCTCGTCTTTTTTCTTACTTTTTAGAATCCCCCTTAACTGTTTTTTTTTCAATCTCAGCTTTATAGCCCCTTATCTACAGTCGCCCTTTTACTCTTCTACCATCTTAAGAGACATCAGATGGTAGAGGAATGCCAGGATGTTTATGAATGAATCTCCAAGGATGTATTCTCTTTAAACCATACCCATTACTTCCCATAATGTCCTTTTATTTCTTCCTGTAATCTCTGGGGATCGATGTCTCCTGTGATTAACACAGTGCAGTGCAGCGTTGTAATTTTGTGGGCTTGCTTCATTCAAGTTTAATCTCGGATTAATCTTTATCTCTTGACTTTACCGTTCCCATTCTATAGACCAATTACCCTTTTTATTGTTAATGTTCTCTCTCAACTTCTTCCCCTCGAGTGTCTCATTTCCATATTTTTCTGCTTATCCTTGAACTCCTGGTCCTCCTTCCATCCCTCTCATCTTTGCTTACACCACCTGTTTATTTTCTCTGGCATAAAACAACTAACATAAATTGTACAGAACTTACCCTTAAATCTCTGGCGCCTCACGAAGCCCCATAGTCTCCTTTTAAATGTCTACGTCAGTACACACACACACAAGCATAACCTTTTCTTTTTTTGATGCATGTCTTTCCTTCCTCTGAAAGCACCTCTCTCCTTGTCTCGCGCACTGCATGTGTTCCTTAACGGCTGACAGTGTGACAGGAGCGAAGCTGCAGGACTAATAGAGTGATAAAGATAACAAAGAGGAAATGCAGAGCATATGGATGAAGGGAACGGCCCTATTCCTGCTTTGCTGTTAAAGATTTTTTTTTTTTGGAACTGCCACCAGTGAAAACACACAAAAAGCTAAAGACAAAGGCGAGCCAGCGGTTTCCAGTCCTGTCCAATCATACTTTTCAGACCAGTCAAGAAACATACAAAGCGTAGTTGACTGGTGGGTAAAGCACGTAAATCAGAGGTTTTACTGGAGCGATGCAGTGAAAATCGTAAAAAAGCAGAAGTTCACAACCCTGTTTGAACCGTTGGTCGTTACACAGCGTGAGTCGTCCTGCCCTGCAGTGACGGAATGTACCTAAGTGCATTTAAAGTAAATTTGTGATTGTAATATTCAACATGCGTCATTTCTTTCATGGGATTCCTCCCTTCTGCTCATTTCAGAGGGAAATATTGCACTTTGTACTTGAGAACTGTCAGTACAACTGAACATGTATTCAAAATGAATGTAAGCATTGTTACGAGTACTTTTTCATGCAAAAACAGTTTATGGTGACATTTTCTAACGTGTGGATTTGCTACAAATTATCATTATTATATGATACTTTCATGTTCAAGTTATGCTAAATGATTTTGACTGTTGGTTGGATGAAGCAAGCGTGACAGTGCCGCTTGGGGATCTCATTATTTGGGAGACAATATTTCTCACAATTTAATTATCTTTTTAATGTTTTCAATTGCTCAATTAATCATTTAATCCATTAGTAGTTGCAATCCAATACAAACCTGCTAACCACCACACTAACATCCTGTTTAGTGGATGCATTCAAACTTTTACTTGACATAACATATCTGAATACTAACTCCACTACTATTGCCCTGTGCAAAGTGTGTGTGTGTGTGTGTGTGTGTATGAATAAGAGGATATGTTCACGCTCCATGTGGTAACCAATGCTGGACCATCTGACAGAAGCCACAATACAAGTTTAGAGACAGACAAACCACAGCTGTATTTCCTTTGTGGGTCTAATTATTTCCAAGCAACCATTTAGCTCGTCACATTATGAAGGAGCAGCGCTTACAAACAGAGATATTGCAATGAGCACACATGTATTCGGGGAGTAGAGGTTCTGTATACAGAACTGTCCAACTAGAGGATTCAATGTTTAAACAAAGTGACACTTTCCTCGTTTGGAGTGTAGTTTTTTTTTGTTTCACTACCAATGACTTCATTCCCTCTGCTCAAGGCAGATAGGGGAGAGCCACACACACACACACACACACCTTCCTGTGTGGGGTGGTGTTCTGTGTCATAGCCACTGGGAAGCTGTGAGCTCCTTTTAGCTGCGTCTTCTCCCAAAGGGCGGCGAGCCTCTGGACACACTCGTCCTTTGAGCACAAAGCCACGCTGGATTTACTCTGGTGCAGAGAGGAGAGGAAAGGAAAAATATCAAACAGATACAAACACTTACATTTTACATATCAACAGACGCAACCCTATGTTGCATGCCACATTGCCGGCGTTTTACTCTGCAATGTAAACCATCTTCACACTGCGTTTGTACCTGGAGGTGCAGCAGCATGACGCGTATCCAGAGTTGAGGCTGCCGGCTGGTCAGGTTGAAGCAGGACTTGGCGTACAGACAGTAGTGGCCCTTGAGAGGACAGGAGAATGACAGCTTGGCCACACATCCTCGGTTTGAATCTAAACGCACAAACAAGGACAGACAGACACATACAAGTGGCAACATTTGAGGCTCAAGTTAAAGTTTCACAGCTAACCCAGTGTCACTTAGCAATCCGTCTTGGTGGGCTCGTCTCCGTCCCCTGGACATGTGGGGGATTTTTTTTCTGTTCACATTCTGGTAAAGACTCGAAGGAAAGGATGTGATAACAAACAAAGCGAAGGATAAGAATATAGTGTGCACCTGCATCCCGGTAGTCTATTTCTCCCTGTTTGCCTTTTTATTTCCTAAGCAGCGAACTGGCTCCAGGCTGTAGACATAAAAGTGAGTGTGATTTAAAGCCAAACCGTAATCTGTTATTTGGCGCTTGGCGATAGGTTCAATCGCCAAACTAAGAGACAGTAGATAATTTGTCCTCTTTGTGTACGTAACTACAATGTGCATGTGGTTGATAGTCGGTCACGCTGTATATTTGTTGTGTGTACGTGTGTGTGTGTGTGTGTGTGTGTAGTAGTTGGATGGACAATACATCTGCACTCTCCTGTATCACCTTCATCCCCAAAGATAGAGGAGTCGGCGTGAGTCAGCCGGAGACATTTTGTGCTCATTTGGCTGAAACCTGTGACATCAGGGGTCGAATCTCAATCCTCACAAGAGTGAAAAGCAAACGCAAAGATCCACTTACGGATTGAGAAGCGCCTGTGTATTTTCCTGCGTGTAACTCCTGGCTGCCTCTTAGTTAAAATAACATTAAGGCCAAAGGCGGAGCAATAACATCCCGTCCTGTTTGCGTCTTGAGTGTGTGTGTGTGTGTGTGTGTGTGTGTCCGCGTTTTGTTTGTTCTATAGTGTTGAAAAGACTGAATCTGTGTCTCTGTAAGAGGGGTTCACTGAGAAAGGGTTTACTGTCCAACATTACATGACAATGACGCCTTAAATCGAGGGAAGCAAATCAAATGGAATATATAATGTATATGGAATATATAAAAAGTATGCAGGCAAACAAAAACAATTCTCCTGATCTAAATCTTGATCATTAGTTCCATTAACAAATTAGCTCAGGGACATTTGGCCAATACAGCTTCAGAGTACACTGTTTCCCTCAGTATATGTGCAAGAGGCAGTTCACTGGAGTCAACACTGAAAAAAACAAGAAAGTAAACAAGTCTGTTCACAATGACGAAGTTCGGAAAAAAAAACAATTCTGCCCTCTGGATGGGAGTAAAATCAGTGATGAGCAGATGCTAAATTAAAACAACATTCCCACTGCAGAAATAAATCACTGTCCGACTTGGGCTGAGTGTGTGGAAGATGAAGAATGATAGTGTGTGTGTGTGTGTGTGTGGCGGGAGATTATCATTAATCTTTCCCGGCCACTGTGCCCGCATGTAATCTCATCGAGGTTCAGCAGGTAACACAAACCCTCCTCCGCCTCTCACTTTTCTTCTGCACCGGCTTGAATAAACCATTGTTGGTCACGTTCCCGTTACCTTCTATCGCACACTGCTGCGGCACGGGGATCTGCTGCGCCATGTCTCGGCAGAACGCTCTGACCGTCTCTATATTGTCTCTTAAATGGACGAAGAGTCTGTCGGCGTCTCTGTGATCCTGCTCCTCCGTCCTGCCTCGACCTCCCTCGGCCTCGGTGACCGCCGCGACGGGCGGCGAGCCGTCGCCCTGCGGCTTCCTGTCTCCGGGCGCCGCTTCCCGCCTCTGCGGATTGGCCGGCGCGTTGGAGAAGCTGCTGTCGGCGCTCGGCTCCGAGGCCTCGCCGTCTTCCCCCGCGTCCGAGCTGATGGAGCGCGAGCGCGCGGCGTGGAGGGCCAGGCTCTTTGTCCTCCAGAAAAAAAAGAAATAAAAAAGCAAAGTCAAAGTGGTGCCACATCTTTGAATCTAAATAATAATTGAGTTCTAATAATTGAGTATTGTGGGCATGGTTTTGAAAAGAAAGTTAAATGATCTGTTCTTGTTTTATTTCAAATACAATGTGTTGGAATGCAAAGCAAAAAAAAAAAGAACTTCTTATTATCTCAAGCATTTTATTTCTTAATAAACATTGTATGTCTGTCTTTGGATGGTCTATTTTTTCATCAATAAAAAGAAGTGAAAGAGTAATACCCATGACTCAAGGGACTTTTTTTTTAAAATCATAAAAATCCACCAGGCTGCGATGACCATTCTTCTAAAATTGTTACTATCCGATAAGCAGCAGCCGCTGAACCGACCTGTTGAATCTCATTTCTCGTCTCTCCTCCCTGACGGCTTGGCTCAGGCTGTAGCGTCGTTGGGGGGCAGGAGAGTCCTCCTCCGGCTCGTCCTCTTCTCTCCCCTCCTCCCCCATTTTCTCCTCAAAGGCCTGGATCTTCACCTGCAGCCGCTCCTCCGAACCCGATCCTCCCCCCGGGAGAGATGCACGAGGAGACCCCGGGCACGCCTCACTCCCCCTGCAAAACACACACACACACACACAAACAGGGCAAAAGGTCTGATTGCATGTGAGAGGAAGCTGGACGGACGCATTGGGATGGATTTTAATAGCCTCCCTCTCCCTCTTCCTCCCCCCCCCCCCCCTCTTGGCTAGCCTTCCTAGTAATTCTTGCTTTTTCATGATGACAGGCTCCTTTTCTCTCAGGCCTTGTTTGTATTCGTCCCTTTCCTTGGTGCCTTTCTCGTCTCTTTTGATCTTTAACCAAGCCAATTATTATCTCTCTCTCTCTCTCTCTCTCTCTCTTCATTAAACAGTCAACTTTTTTGCTGAAAAAAGGGATTTCCAACGACCTCGTTGTCGTGTCTCTCCCCCCCCTCTGCGCTCACTGATAAACCATCCTGCCCCTCTCTTTCCCTCCACCCCAGCAGTGCCGGCCCGAGCCTCTTGGGGGCCCTAAGCAGAATTTTATTTGGGGGCCCCCCTCCCGCCACGCACAGTCACCTGTGCTTGAAGATTACTGGCACAAATGTCACGCTATACTGTTAGAGCGAAAATTATAAACGAATACAGTGAGGTTATAATACAAAACTAGGGCTGCTTGCAGCGTAAGCGAACTAAGCAGCTGCTTGGGGCCCCCTGGCCAGGAGGCCCCAAGCAGTCGCTTAGTTCGCTTATGCCTTGGGCCGGCCCTGGACCCCAGACAAAGCCTTTGGAAGCTCCTAATCGCGCACATGATGTTCTTGTTACGGAGAGAAATGCGTGTCTCACGTGATGTGCCTGCATACTGCATCACGAAGCAGTTTTTACCTCTTACTATGAATATACAAATGATATGAAAGAAGGACGAAAGACTTAAACATCACTAATCCAAAGTAATATTGTGGTTTTTATTTTCTATTTTAGCCATACAAATGTATTGAATGTTTTGCCTAATGTCTTGTATTCTCCTGACTGTGCCAAACATGTTTCTGATTCCTCTCTGTGAAGACAAATGCCCAGATATCGATGTCCGAATCAAATTTGCTCCTCAATGTAGTTGTTTATAACATCTAACCCATCATCTAACCCTTTCAAAGCCCCTGGAACATCAGTAGGATAATGACGCCCACAGGGTACCGGTTCCTTTTTTTGTTGTGGGTTCACTTTCTTCCCGTCAGTTGGATGAGAATGCGAATCCCTCCTGTGTGTCTCTCCCGTGTACAACAAAGCCCGACAGCTCGGCCGCCCGTCTCCTGACCTGCAGTGCGTGGCCGCGCTCTCCTCCAGCCGTTGCCCCAGCATCCGGGCGATGGCGGTGAACGAGTTGCTCATCCGGTAGATGTCTTTGCCGCGGCCTCCCAGTAAGGACGGGTGGCGGTCGGTGAGAGCCCTGATCTCCAGCAGCAGCGTGTGGTGGAAGCTGTGCTCCATGCTGCCCAGACAGGACACCAGGTAGACCAGCACGCTGAGAGCGTGACTCTGGAGAAAGGAGGCCACACAGAGACAAAGAAAACATGTTACAACCATGTTGTGGCCAATGCTGGTCCCATTATAAAACTAAACAGAGACGTTTTTTTCGTTGTTAAAAAAAAACAGTAATTTTGGAAACAGAAAAATGACTCGAAATGGCAACAATGTTTGCAACCCTGTATTATGTATATTTGGTTTCTCAAAGGAAGGTTGACACCTCTCTTTTACATGTACAATGTCCCATGGTATGCAATTACACTATCAATATAGACCTGGTAAAACAAAAGGAACTTTCAGTTAATCGCCTTTTTAAATTGCCCATTTGGGTTACAAACCAACTATTTAACAAAAAGCACACGTTGTGAGGTGTAAACTAGTCAACGGGAATCGTGGCGATAACAGATAACCACAGCGGACATGTTATGGCAAAGGCTTTGTGTTTAAGAGCACAACCAAGGCCAACAAAACACCATTAGGAAAAAAAAGGATTCAATTAAAACTCTGCGCTCCCTAAGCTTGTAAAAACTTACGTAGCTTTAACTGAAAAAAAGAGACCTCTCTCTCCTCCTGTTAGAGACAAAGACGGACGCGAGCCAACATGTGCTTACACAGCTAAAGAAAACCTTGTGACAAAGAGAGAAGAATGCAGTTACAACACTGTTGTAATGTTTCGACTTTATACTGTAACAACATACTTAAGGAGGTGTCTAGTAGTTTGTGAGCCTGGAGTGCCAACTGCAGATACTTCTCCGCACAGTTTCAAACTTTTACTGTTGTTTTACTTTTTAAGGACTCACTTATAACATTAAAGCCCGGGCAGAACTTTCTTAATTTTATACATATAAGCGTAATGCCATTAAATGCCTTCCGGGTCAAACAAACCTCTCCTTCATCAAGAAATGAGTCGGCGCTTTCTGCCTCATGTGCGTTCTACTACACAAACAGGTACACACACATAAACACATCCTCCGAGAAAGAGAGAACTTGGCTCCAATCGTTTTCATTGGATCATTATCCAAATTCCAACAACGCAAGGAGCCCATCTCCTAATGCGGTAGAATATATGCTAAAGTGTCTGTCTAAAACAATCCCCACAAAAAACAAGAATATCTTTCCAGCAATTGGTCTAAATCTGTGCTATTGTTATTTTCCTTCGTTTTTCCTGTGTTTGCTCGGCTGCTTAGTTTCTTCCCCTTATTGTCAATAGCACGCTGATCTCTCTGCTTCATTTGGAGCTGGCAAACTAACAAGCCCCATGGAGATACTCCTGTGTGCATGACTGTGTCCTTTGTTTCCCACAGCACATTAATCACTTGCCACAGACACTGTGGATGTATCCGCAGAGGGAGAATATATCCTTTGAAATCCAAACATTTCTATCTGAACAGAGCAACTGTTAAAAAGGTACAAAGCCATCGCAATCAAGTTATACTTCCCTTTTGTTTGTGCGCTACATTGTTTTCCAGTGGTTATTATTGAGCTGAACACTTTATTGATCAATGGACCTTTTTCAAAAAGGTGGTATATCTAGCGTCTAGAAGTATCTTTTGACGAGACTTATTGGAGGTCTGTACAAAAGAACTTTTTAACAGGTGAGCCTTATAATCTTAACTTTCTCATTTAATTGAATGAACTTTTACATCTAAATGTCTAGTAAAACAGCAAGACCACATTGAATGATGCTTTGCTCTTTGAACTTTTTTTTCAAATGACAATACTATGCGTATTAAGGTGCAACACAATAAGAAAGGCCACACAATAAAAAGAAGCAGCAGGATGCAAAGGAAAAACAGAAACAAACAACCACCCTAAAATACCATTTAAATGTAATTCTTTTCAGGAGGTAAAAGGAAGCCAGAGAGTGTTGGGCAATCATGATACAATCAAGTACAAATGCACCCCAGCGAGAATCAGCACAGGCTTTTCCCAGAAAGACGAGGGTTATTTTCGTAATGGTTCCAATGTGAATAAAGACAGGACACTGAGGCCTCACCAACTGCCTACGTGTGTGTATGTATGTGTGTGTGTGTATTTGTGTCTGTGTTGGCAGGTTTTTTTAACAAGAATATTGAGGAGGAAAAATATCTGAAACAATAGAAAATTGTATTATGGTTTCCAGCTCCATAATGTGTGTGTGTTTGTCAGGATTGTGCCATATCCCCCCTTTCATTTATTTGTTGTTGGAGGGGGGAGGGGGGGGGGGGCGGGGCGGCTCTCCAGCTGTCCTGCTGTCACCTTCATCGCTCTGCACGCACACAATGTTGACTCACTGTAATGTTGGCCTTCATGCTACCGATCATTACGCAGGGCTGCATGGACATGTACTACTTAGTACATCTGGAAGACGTTGATAAAAACTGTCTACTCGTATGTCAGACTAGCCCCATATTTAAGAACAGTACTCCCTCATGCCAACATATTATCATCATCATCCAGCTGAGGTTGGCATCTTCCAACGAATTCTCACAAAGGGTGTTTACTGCCCTGGAGGAGTTTTTCAAAACAAATCTAGAGACATTTTCAACTCAAAGTACAGGCACAACTGTCAAACATCTTCTGGGAGCTACCTGACCAACAAAACCCTCTTGGCTACTCTGAACCACCTTCAGATAGGAAGGAGCAGATGGAGAGCCTGCAGCCACACCAATCCATTCTTTTACCTTCGAGACACAAAATATACTGTCTGCGGACCATGAATGTCTGAGCCCAATTTCACGGCAATTTGTCCAATAGCTATGGAGATATTTCAGTCTTGACTGAAGTGGTGAATTAACTGTATATATAATATATCACAATACCATCCCCACGAGTAAATGACTTTCCACTGTGTGAATGTGTGTGTCTGATACAGCTCAGCTTACATCAACCCCCCCCCCCCAACCCTTCGGTCAGCCATGATGCCGCTCAAGTGTTTCTGCAGAGGCCGATCACATTGAGTTAAAGGCTGAAACACCATTAGACGCCAACGTCTAAAGCAGCCAAGGGTTTAACTCAGTTTGCCAAAACGAGGCTCATGGGGCACATTTACTCTACTCCAAACAAATTTAGATATACAAGTCTTACTAAAAAGAATATAATTACCAGTTGTAGTAAGACTTTTAATGGTAGAATTTTGATAAATGAATACCTGCTGCATAAACTTGTTGGTAATACCAAAGAGTTCTGCCACAAGAGCGCAGTTGAGGTCGTTTTTGAAGCACATTTTCTGCAGTTAATATTGCCTTAAATTTTGTTGCGCTTGTACCATTAGGCTGACAGGGTGGCTCCTTCACATTAGGGTTTATTTGTCTCCCTGCCAGCACAGCCATTTGTTGCGTTTCTCTGAGCAGCCGGTGTGTGCTCGTTTGGAGGAGACGCTCATGAACACTGTTGTGTGGGGTGTCACACTGCAGTTCGGGTGTGTGTGTGTGTGTGTGCGCTTTACACTTGGCCGGACAACAGCGAGCTGGTCATGTGAGTGTGCAGCCAGTTCCTTCCCCACTGATTGGAGAAATCACTACCGCCCGTTTTGTGCGTGAACACCCAATTAGAGACAGAAGCGGGGTGTATTAATAGGATTGTTCCTAAGCCATTTTAACATGGATTGACATTTTTTTTCGCAGCCCATCTATGATTACCACAAAATGAGCATACAGAATATATTTGCTGCAGACAGCTAACAACACGTCATTCCTCTCTTCATAAAAAAAACAGTTTGGGGAAATACGTTTATCCTCTTCCTTGCAAACATTAGATGAGAAAAGTAAATGTGTAGTTGAAGATCAAAAAGAGCCGTGGGTGAGCTTAGCTTAGCAGAGCTCACTAACTAACACAGTGCCGGCCCGAGCCTCTTGGGGGCCCTAAGCAGAATTTTATTTGGGGGCCCCCTGGCCAGGAGGCCCCAAGCAGCCGCTTAGTTCGCTTATGCCTTGGGCCGGCCCTGAACTAACACGTTGTATCGTGGTTCTTTAATCTGTACAAAGAGTCTCTCATATGCATCCGCAAATCACTGCTGCACATGAACATGAATTTGGGTAAATATGTCCGGATCACAGTGTTTGTACCTCACTGATGATACCCACGGCACCATGGATTTTGGCCACTTTACCCAAGAGAGCGGGGCATTGTTGTCCCACCGTCCTCAGCGTTGGCAGAAAGCTGACCAGCGACGAAGGGCTGGCCTGTGACACGTCCACCAGCGAGCCAAGCAGGGCCTCGGTGAGGGAGTGGTCTCCTAAGTAACCGACTAGTGTGGGCACTTGGGGGCTCAACATCTGTTCGGGTGAAGAGACACAAAGTTAGAGGAGGGGGGGAAGAAAACATTTTTTTCCATTGCTTTTGCGTTTGCTTTGTAGTCCGATGTTCCTCTAATGAAGGCTTGAGGTGAGAGCAGTCAACTCGGAGCGAGATCAACAGACTGGTGACTAATATTAAGAACAAAGCTGTCCGTACAAAAAAGACCAGTTCCTACACGTTATCGCCAGACGGGACTGGATCAGCCTAACGATGCCCATCACAGCTCTCCTGCATGAATGATTATATTAATACCATGTCCAGGGAGAAGGTGCTCGACTCCATGAAGCCAAAGTTACGCCATTTGAATGTTTCGTATTCCGATCATAGTTCATAGTTTCAATGCTCCATCACTTCCAGTAAATGAATATTAGGATGCAGGAGATGTGGTAACCTTTGAGAAGTACAAAATATGTGTACTTCTGTGTGCTGGGAGGAGATTAGAGTAACTCCAGATGGCTGGTTTAGTTTCTTGAGGAGTGATATTATCCATGTTTTACCAGCATGTGGTATTTCCCCCTTATAAATCCCCCCAGCAGCTCTGCTTCAAAATATACAGGCTTAAGGGGGTTCAAATACAGATACTCTGTATATATAAACTCCACATGCACCGCTCTTTTTCAGCACTTCAGTTAAAGTTCCAGTGGACTTATTATATATTACGCCATGACCTCATTGCAGGATATTGCAGAGTTGAATAGTAAAAATTCTGATTAAGTTTGTCTCAGGGGCAGTAATGTTACACAAAACCCACATACGTGCATCAGTGGAAGGAAAGAAACGAGGTAAACTCTGATTAAGCTGGATTCTGCTTTACTTTAAAATATCAGTTGAATGTATTTTAACAACCTCATTATTATTCAGTAGTAGTATCTAAAATAGCTGGAATGGTACGGACTTTGCGGTGCAACTAGGCTTCTTGAAACACTCAGCACAAGGCCGAGGACAGCAAAGTTGTTTTAAAAGAAATGATGAAATAAAATCCAACAACTGGTAAAGTGAGGGCGGAATAACCCAACGGAACAATTGTTACAACGTAACGGCGAATAGTTTGATCAAATGGCACAAACCAACAGCACTCACCAGTGGATGTTGCTCGGCAACGATTTGAATAAGTCGGATGAGGTGCTGTTGCTCCGGGGACTCCAGCTGTGACATCATCGCAGTGAGGCTGCCCAGCTGACAGTGGATGGTGTCTGGTTGTCTGGGGTAGACCGAGGGCAACACTCTCAACAGCATGTGGTTACCTGCCAGAGAAGCAGACGCACAAGTTCAGTGTGTTTATACAATGCCCGAAATACAAAACAATATCCCAACGTGAGGCTCCAAAAACCCAGTGTTTCGGGTCACTTATCTCTAATTGGCTCTTGACGTTGACACATTCCCAAGTGTCAAACCCTGACTTTGTGACTTTAATAATTGTTTATTACTACCAAGAAAAGTGAACCCGAAGTAGCCTGAAACCTGAATCTTCCTTCCAGCTCCTCGTGGCGGGGCTCACAGCCCCATCATGACACCACATCTGTGTTCAGTAAATAACATCTTTTCCATTTGTTGTCAATATTGCTTCAATGACGCAGAAAGAAAGTCCCTACTGACGCACAATTGTAAACAAAGGCCTTTTTAAAATCAGGATGCAACCCAACAAAACACAACAGCCGAACGTGTGAAACATCTTTAAACGATTACCTGAACAAAGATTCATGGTTTCAAATGGAAAGTTTGTCAAGATTTCAAACAATGGCTTCAGCATCGGATGTCTGACAACAACATGTATTTTAAATTATATTTTTTAACACAGTGAGTTTGGATTTGAATATAAAAGTTTGAAAAAAAGATCCCTGTTAAAGATGCTAAAGGCTTTAAACCATGGACCAACAATACGTTTTCATAATTCAATCAAATTAGTGCACAGACGGAAAACCAGGTGAAGAACGATGGTCGGATACCGTCGTGCATAGACATTCTGTTGAAAACTGATCCAACCTCATCGGTGACCAGTAAACAGGTAAACAAACTACCACAATATGCATATTAAATCAACGATGAATGCTAACATGCTGGGGTTAGCAAAGTGCAACATTAACTGTATTCACCATCTTAGTTCGTCGAGCACGCTACCATCAGCAACTAATCAGCCGAGAACAGCTGAGGCTGATGGGATTGTCAGTAGTTTTTCAGGTATTATAAACCACAACGTTGTTTGAACCAACAGCAAAGTGAAATCACAGTATTTATGACCATTAATCGTACTTTTATTTGTCATGAACATCTGGTCCATAATATCTCAAATGGCTTCAACTTTAAGTTGAACCTTTGTCATATTTCATAAAAGCTTAAAAAAAACCCAAATAATTATTTAAAACAGGTGATCCAGAGCTATAAATCACTTTAAACACAGGTTTTATCCTGTTAGAGATGACTTGTACTGATCCGATGACAGGACGAACTGTTCTGTACTGTTCTGTGCTGAGGCAGAGAAGAGAAGAAGAGGGAACATAAATGTTTTGAAGATGGCCGTCGGCTCTTGTTATGTCCCCATCTCTGTAATCATAGATTACAACTCAGACCGTATCCATAAGATCTCACACATCCATTCCTACACTTCCAGCACAAATCACGGTAAATGAGACAGGCACAGCACATGTACAGAAAAAAGAGGGCTGTAATAACATTTAACGGTCTGTTCAGAGGAATGTTAAAAGGCAGGAGGAGACGAGAGTCTGCAGAGAAACGGACTCAGGAGGATTTATACACCTAAACCTCATCTGAACACACACAATAAATGTGATGCATGAAGACATTTGTTCCATTATTAACTAAATATACGTATTGTCACAACGTCTGACCTTCACACCTTCATTCCAGCATCCACCCAAGCCACCGTGATGACATAAAACATCCCGTAATGACCTTTGTGGTTTCTGAAGGGCCTTTAAACACTGTGAGGAGGAACAATACTGATCTGTCACACTATTGTTAACTTCATGTGCAGAGGCCGCAGGGCTCACAATGGCTTCCTTTTGCTGTGCTGTTTTCCAAATGTCACATTAGCCTCCTGGAGTACCAAACAGTCACGAAACAAACACGTGCAAACTAGAGAGACAATTAACTTTGAGCAAAACTTGCGTAATCTTCCGCCGATCGAAAGTCCATTAATTAACTATCTTTGCGCTTCTATTTCTGACAAATATGGCCATGTTCCTTTAATATTCCGCAATGCACAGAACTTGGCAAAAATGCGGTGAAACCTTTTGCACAGGACGTTGTAGAGGAGAAAAATCAGCACGAAAATCAGCACAAATGATATCCAGAGGGATGTATTTGGATGGCTTTACGGCATCTGCGTGTTTCGCAATACTCATTTTGCGTACGTTAAGTCGCGTATCAAATAACCTCTTGGGGGGGGCGGGAGGGGTCGGATGAACTGTCGAATTGAAAAAAAAGAGACACTTGTCAAACAGAGAATATAGATCTTCGGGTTTATGGGAATTTCTGTTTGCAAAAAAAGACACGTAGCGTTTTCCCCTCATGTGTACACAAAGGTCAAAATATTTCCTGAGTGACTATTGCTAGGTTTAAACTCGATGCCCATCCTCCCCCTTTCCCCTAGATAAGTTCACCCGAACAGACTCTCACTGACGGTGTGTGTTAGACAAAATGTCCTGTGCCCACTGACTTCATGTTTCACGCTGATAAAACACGCAGCAGAGCCTTTCTCACTGATCCTTGATAGAGATTTATAATCCAACAAGAAAACCATGGACATCCAACTTCCCTGTACATGATGTTCAAAACATCACCATGAATAATGCATGAACCCAAACGTAATGAATTTATTAATAAATTTACGGTGGATTTAAAACACGAGGACTTTGGACCTCAAAGCTTCGGTGGAGATCAGCCAAGGAGCTGATAAGGTAAAGTTACTCTTATCACCAGAAACTCAAAGCCTCTAGTTTTGTTTGGTGGTCATGCTTATTGAAATGTTAACGTCTCAGGTGAGGTCACACTAACAGCGGCATTACGTCTGTTTTATACACCAGGAGCAACATTAAAACCAGATCCAACACATTTTATTGTTCAACATTAGTCCATGTAAGGATGTCTGCCCCATCTTAATTATCTCACCCAATGCTATCAGCTCATCACAGGTCTGCTCTTTTAAGCTATATGGTAGCTAAAAATGACTGCTTTTCCTCAAACACATGACTTTGTTTTCCTTCTCCATCTCAATAAAGATTTGCCCTGTCCTGTTATTACAAGTGAGGCACAAAGGAACCCTCAGTTACACACCAAATGCTGCTTGTAAACGTGTTTATCCTGGATGTCATGGAACCTTCTAGAAGGTCAGGACATTGTGTTTCTAAATGTTCTATTGTGTTTGTTTTACAGCCATCAGAGGTTGAGGATTACGAGCCAGATTCTGCAGGGAACTCCTCTCTCAAGGTGTCCTTGTAATTAACTGTTTTTATTAATGCAGTGAGTCGGTGAATTCATATAGCAGGTCCATATTGTTAAGATCGACTGAGAAAGAGATACTTAACATAGAAACAAGAGTGTAAGTGGTTTAGTTATTCATTATTTTACCATTGTATTATTTCTTTATTCTAAATATGCTCTACATTTTGAGCGTTGTTAAGTAACACAAAGGTCCTACATTTGTCTTAAAGACAAACTGCACCACCATTATGAGTATATATGCTGTATTTGAGTGTTTTAAAATCTAGTTCCAATCATTTCTTGCACATGCACTTTTAAATGAAAACCTTTTCCCCCTTAATTATTATAGTATTGTTATTAAAAGTTGTTTAAGACGTCAAATTTATCATGACTCAGGAGGATGACACATTTATTATTTAATCCCCAAGCTTCTCAGAAAAAAACGTCAAATCATATGTTTTCTGCTGATAAAATATAAAAGCTAAATGAGGTTGAACAAATATTGTTTTGTTTTAGAGATCTAAGCAAAGTAGTTTTTGCCACTAAACACAACTCCCTCTCTGTCTGCAGAGCGG
The DNA here is from genome assembly GCA_021346845.1 of Apeltes quadracus. Classification (NCBI taxonomy): domain Eukaryota; kingdom Metazoa; phylum Chordata; class Actinopteri; order Perciformes; family Gasterosteidae; genus Apeltes; species Apeltes quadracus. The sequence goes on from CM037917.1 coordinate 4,891,190, forward strand.
CCTGAATGAGAAGGCTGTTTCGTGCAGATAACAAGGGAACAAGTGTGTGTTTTAGTCGGCATTTCAGGGAGAGAAAGCAGACACAATGAAAGAGAGACACAGGCAGACAGAAAGATGCAGGGAGGGGGGAGCGAGATAAAATCTCATGAGGAAGTCATTATTTCCCTCCAATTCGAAAAAAACACACACACAAGTACCCGCAAGAATACATGCTGACAAACACTCACGGCATACGATTGCCCATTCAGTAATACAGTATACACACACACAAATACGTACAAACCCATGTGGCGAGGGCAAAGCAAGAGAACAATAAACCCATTGAGAAAGCCTTAATGTCTGGCTTCTACACAAACACACACACACACACACACACACACATCTCTGCATGAGGCAGAAATCAGGAAAAAGTTGGTGTTCTGTGCTTCCTCCCCCCTTCCACTGCTCCTTCCCGCTCCCCTTTCTCCGAGTGAGTTGAAGGGGCTGCAGTAATATCTGATTACAACACACGGGGCACCTCCAACGACGCATTACTCACCGCCTCGCTGCGAGGCTTCAGAGCTGCTCTTTGCATTCTGCACCGCAGCCAAGGGGTTTCCACAGGATGGAACATTTAGCGAGCGTTTGGGATATTTACAAAGTTAGTCACAGGATACTCTTCATGTGTTTTGGAGAATTGTGCGTAATAAAAGGGTTTAAGGGCTAAAAAGCAGACAATTTGGGAGGTTTTAATATTGTACTCGTCAAAGTAAATTTTAAGACGGGGGGCCCGTTTCAAGAAGCTGCTTGTGGTGCAAATTTAAAACAGATCGCCTGTGGACCATGCACGGGGCCTGTAAGAGGCCTCTTACAGGCCCCGTGCATGGTCCACAGGCACATCAGTCAAATGTGGCCAAGTCAACAAAAGAGGACACTGGAATTTTGTAGATTCCAATTAGAATGTCACGCTATACTGTATAGTGAAAATTATAAACGAATACAGTGAGGTTTCAATACAAAACTAGGGCTGCTTGCAGCCCTAGTTTTGTATTGTATTTCTGAATGCTGAGCAATCCTTTGGCATAAGCCAACTAAGCGGCCGCTTGGTTGGCTTATGCCTTGGGCCGGCCCTGGTTGTGTTCACCACAGCGTTGCTCCTATAGAACGGGTCATGGCCTGATTACGATAGAGAGAGTAAACACGCAGGGCCGAGGCTTACGGTCAGCACGTTAGGTTTCTGGGTAAACAGAGTAAATCGACGGACTAAAAGAACTAGAGTTTTATAAATGTGCTTGTGTAGCGCACGTAGCCCCTCTTGGGTAGAAGAACTTTACACTGCCGGGCTTCCTGCCAAAGGATTGCTCAGCATTCAGAGAGAGAGAGAGAGAGAGAGAGAGAGAGAGAGAGAGAGAGAGAGGGGGAGGTGGGGAGTCATTGGGGGGGAGGGACAAATATTGCATCTGAGAGTGAGGGGTTGAAAAAGACAGAGGTGGACCCGCAGCACAGTAGAAAGTGAGACCAACAGGGAGAAGCAGCAGAGATTAAGACACACATCACACAGACGGGCAGATAGGGAGAGGACCTGAAACTTACCAGAGACACACACACACACTCTTTAAACTCTCTCTCTCTCTCTCTCTCTCTCTCTCTCCGTGTTCCTCACACACTCGCTCAGTCGGCAGCAGCATGTTCCTCCGGAGGCTCCCCCAGGCCGTGTGCGTGCTGTCAGCGTGCGTGTGCCTGATCCTCGCCTACGAGGACGACATGGAGGTCAACTACGCCGACTACTACAACGAAATCACAGACGGAGAGAACCCAGAACGTAAGTTGTTAAACCGTGGTGGTGCATCTGACTGGGATTCTCAGTTCTCATGTTTCATTTGATTTCCCGGCAGCGTGTAATTGATGCCTGCATGGGGGGGGGGGGTTGTGTGAAAGGTGAGCACGGTACTTTATAATTTATCATCCCTTTATGCACCGTATCATCACTGGATCTGAACTCCGTTGCAAATATACTGTGCGAGCAGAACCTTTCAACTGACAAGAAAGTGCTGGACTTTGGATAGCAGTATGATTTTAATAATGATTTTAATGTAGCGATGGAGGGGAAACAAAAAAGGAGTGAGAGTTGGGGTCCAGTTACACAGAAGAGAAATAGGGTCGCGGTGGTTAATCGTTTCGGATTGCTGGGTGCTCTACGTTTGATGCCATAAGGCAGCTCAAAATAAGGTGACAAAGAAAGAAAAGACGGAGCGGATCACAGCACGCAGAGCACAAAGACTCGACAGGCACAGGCTGTCTGAGGCGAGCAGCATTCAAAGAGAATTGCTGAGCAAGAAAAAACTAATTACAGCATGAATGACTGGTCACCAACCGCAGCATCATAAGATACAGGTGCCTCAAACGCTCTCGATGCTCCCGATGAGAACGTGCGAGCGCCTGTGTGTGCGCAATTAATCCCTCGAAGCTTGAATTTGGCATCGGCTTGTTGTTCTAAAACTGGCAGGAAGTTACAATTGCAGCGCCAACAGTTAATGGGGCAGGAAACTTTGCCTGCGAGTCGATTAAACGGAGAAAGAGGTGGGAGCGATGAGTTTGAAGGAAGGCGCATTTTCATAGTTGGCTTGCTGGGCGAAGGAGTGAAAGTGAAATCACGTGCGTTACGTGCAGTTGTGTATGCAGGTGTTGAGGGGGGAGGGGCGGAGAGAGAGAGAGAGAGAGAGAGAGAGAGAGAGAGAGAGAGGCCCGTAGGAAGACACAGATCAGTGCTTCTGACCTGCTTGTATCTGGTGGGAGTGGAATTTATATCAACAAGGACAGAGAGGTCATGACATAGTTCCCTTTTTCAATGAATGACAGACAAAGACGTGCAGCACTCCTCCTCCATTGAAACTCTTTTCTTCCGTCTGTTTTAGTACAGGTATACGTGCAAGTAAAGTAAAGTTTGTAGATTCATTCTCCCAATTGCTTCTAAAAAAAAATCACACAAATAAATGTTATAATAAATAATAGGAGGACTAAAAGACACTACTCACTTGCAGAGATTTACCTTCTTTAAATCGTTGACAGACAGTTAAAGACAGCAGAGCGTGTGGAGCTTCTGTCTAATGGCTTTGAACTTTGGGGAAAGGCAGACAAAACACGTCCCGCCGTCCGGCGATAACGCCGTCTAACAGGTCTGCAGGTATGAGCCGTGAGGGAGAAAGTGTCAGAACCGTGCCTTTGCTTTATCTCCCTCCTTCCCTCAGCAGCTCTTTCCTGTTCATTGTAAACAAAACTTCCTTCCCTCTGTGTCCCCATTCACGCGGGGTGCCGGAGGATGTTTTTTAGAAAGGCAAAGTGGTTTATGAGTCAATTGTTTCTCTCTCACGTTCGCTCGCTCTCCAACAACCTAGTTCTATGGAAACTGTAGTTCTGAGGATAAATTGGGCGTTGGGGAAGTGTAGTTTGGACAAAAGCAAATCCATCCCTGCATGTGTGCTCTACAAACCTCCACCTCAACTTCCTCTTGTTTGTTCCCTCGCTCAATGTTCCTCTCCCCTCTGTTTACAATTCCTCCCTGCAGCCACACCGAGTCAGGCACCCTGCGTTTCTCGGGACTTGACCAAATGGGACAAACTCTTCTCAATGCTGGAGAACAGTCAGATGAGAGAGAACATGCTGCTTCAGTACGCAGAGGACATCATCAAGGTGGAGATGGCTTCACTGCGTGCGGAGATTCTCAGGTTGGTTGAACAAAGACAAAGAAAGTTAATAAATAATGGTTTTTGAGAGGTTAGCACAAAAAAAATGGACAGTTAAGAGCAGCGTCGTGAATTCGTCCTGTTCCTGAACTCCAGCGGTATGAATTGGGAACAAATCAAATCAAATGCTGATGTAAATATTTAACTCGGGTCCTTTTTGCTCAGGTTCGTAGTCCAGTACGGCGGCTCCTGTGGGGCTGCGATGGAGACGGCAGGAAGAAGGTTGGCGTCGCTGTTAGAGGGCCGCCTCAAAGAAACCATGGAGCGCCTCCAGCCCAGGGATTCGGCTTCGGGTGCTGCTGCTGCTGCTGCTGGAAGTCCCGTCAGGAACGTTAACCAGCTGGAGGCCAAGCTGCAGCAGCTACTCGCCGCGGCGCAAACGCAAACGTCCCGGTTGACCAAGCTGGAGAGCAGCTGCCTCAGCGGCCCAGAGGCGAGCAGGGGGTCGAATACCAAGCCGGGATCCAAGCTCCCGGAGGAGCAGGAGGTCACGCCACGAGAGGAGGCTTTAGACGGGGTGCTGGCTGCGATGCAAACGGCCAGGGTGGAACTGGGGGAGGTGCTGAGGTCATCGAAGCAGAGATTACTACCTGCAGGTGAGATATCCATCTTAAACACCAGCCATCTCTGCGTCTGTCATTACCGGTGGATTACTGGAGGAGAGGGCCAGTGGAGGACTCGGGGTCAGTTGTATAATGCTCACTAATGGGATCTTACTGACGTTTGTTGAACATTTATTCAAAAAGACATTATTAAGAGTCACAACACCTCATTCGCCCAGCAAAACTAAAGCATAAGCTATTTTTGTTGATTTACCTAATTAGATAATTGTGCATGTTAAAGATGATAATGGAAGCCAATAAATGCAGGAAAGGATAACGCAAAACTTTAGTTGGACTCAATGATCACAAACAAGATCTCAGATGGGATCGCATGGCATATGGTTTCCATTATCAGAGCTACTACTTTGAAAAAACACTGACTAATACCAATGCAACTTTAGAGGTTAAGTGACTAAGTGTGAGCTTGCAGACTTGGACCAAGTCGAGTCCAACAAAAGCACCACTAAAGACAATGTAATTACACAGAGGGAATCAAAAACTGCAACAAAAAAAAAGAAGGAAAAAAAAAAGGATGTGTGATATTATTTATGCACGTGCGCACACCTTTACAGTCCGGGCACATAAATCTGGCCTACATAACGACCACAGGGAGATGAAATCATTAGCTGGTCGCCACAAAAACCACACTAAAGCACCCTGGTAAACAGAACCAGATGGAAACCATCATGACAACACTCTCTCTCTCTCTCTCTCACACACACACACACAGCATGTTCACCATTATTTTCTGAGTGGCAGAAACCTGAGACAAATTAAACAATTATTTGGCATCTGAGAGAGAGAAAGGGAGAAAAGGAGACTAATCAGGGAACAGAATAGACGAGAAAATCAGAAGAAAGACCAAGATATAAAATATGCACCGTAGGACGAAAAGCAATAGTTTTCCACGCGGATAAATTGCCTTTACACAATTAATCTCTAAAATGCAAACAACAATAGCAGGATTTTCAATGCAGAGTGACTTCAGAGTGGTAAATGAGAGTGATTGAGTATGTTTGAATGACTAAGAGGAGAGAGGAGCAGCGGAAACGATAAATGAAGCGGAACAGAGCAATGAACCGGATGAACCAGATGACCCAGAGGGGGGAGAAGTGTGTGCGTGTTATTGCGTCTATGCATTATTAAGGAAGGACAAAAAAAAACCTCCCATGGTTCACGAGCTCATCACCTGAACTTAAAATGAACTTTGATATATAACATAAGACCATGTCATAATATAGCAGAGGCTCTAGGTAGCTTTAGTTAGTTATGCCAATTTATCTGCTCCGACCACGAGACTTATAATGCAAACTACAGAAGCCAGGTATTCCCCATAGGAACATAGTGGGTTTTTTTCCTCGTATGTTGTGCGAGCATTAATGTTCTTTGTTTCAAATAGCTTTAGCGTTGCAATTTAGACTCAAAGACTTATTTCACAAACGTATTTTTATTTTTGATCTGTCCAGGACCTGTATATTCCCCCGATGATTTAAGCAGAATCAATCACCAATACTGTCTTCATCTTCAGGTTGTGAGACGGCGCTCCTCTTCCCCATGCGCTCCCGCCGAATCTACACCTCCGTCATACCAGACGCCCCTTCTCTCCCTCTCCTCCTTCACCGTCTGCATGTGGGTGAAGCCGACCACCGTGTCCAACAGAACCGTGCTGTTCTCCTACGGGAACCGCCGCAACCCCTACGAAATCCAGCTGCTGCTGGGCCGCACCTCCGCCCACTTCACCGTCGGAGGAGAGGCGCACCTGGTGGAGGCCCGCGGGGTGGTGAGTCCGCAGGGCCCGTCGGAGTGGGTCCACTTGTGCGGGGCCTGGTCCTCCAAGCAGGGCCTGGCGTCCCTGTGGGCCGGCGGGAAAAAGGTGGCCTCCTCCCCCGGAGTGGCGGAGGGACACGTCTTACCCGAGGGAGGCTCCCTGCAGCTGGGCCAGGAGAGGGGCAACGGGGTCACAGGGTTCGACGGAGGGTTCGATCCCAAGACGGCGTTCGCCGGGAAGATGACAGGGGTGAACATGTGGGACAGGGTGCTGTCCGAGGAGGGGATTTCCCAGCTGGCTTTGCGGCAGGGTCGCGGCTCCAGCCCGAGGCGGGGGAACGTGGTGGCGTGGGGGGTGACGGAGATGGTGCCACACGGAGGCGCTCAGTTCATCAACTAACAGGTGGTGTGACTCTCCGTTGTGATCTCCACCGTCGTCGTGAACATCAGCAACATCGTGATAAGCTTTCATGATGAAACTGAAAAGAGCATCTTAAAAATGCCTTTATCATCTTTGTGCCTGAAGTGAAAAGTTTGACTTATTACGTGATTTTTGTCTTCGTCATCTTCATCGCTTTTATTGCTGCAATGAATTATACCGGAAATGTTCAAATGAGTGAAAGACAATGCTGCGAGAGACTGGAGTGTATTTTTGAACAGAGGTCATAATACAAAAACTATTATAGACCGTGATGTCTTCGATCTTCCACAATTATGGACTGATTGACTGTCATCCGTCCCGATTGCAGTTGAACAACAACTGCAGAAACAGCTTCAGACAACATCGTTTCAGCATCTTTTTAATTAATTCTGTTTTTGAATTTCTGAAATCATTTTTAAGATGTTACATTCCCAAACGTATACTCATCAAAGTGTTTACATTCATAGGTTATTGTTAGTTTATTTTGTGAGTTAACTTTAGGGTTCTATATGGGTGTTGTTGTTTTTTAAACTACATAATGTAATACAACTTTAGATTAGATTTGTAACCCCAGATTGGTCATTGTTAAAGAAAATGAGGGCAATGTTTACAGACCAATTGTTTATGAAATAACTTGTGTTATAATGTAAATTGCTTTTGAAGTTCTCGTGAAAGGCTAAAAGAATGTATTTTGCACATAAATATATATTTTGTATAACATTACTGTGTGAATGGAGAGAGAGGTATGAATAAACATCTCATGTGACAATATATTCTCTTGCAGTGTCATTGTTTTTCTGATATTTATAATCATTTAAAGTTTGATTAAGGCTTATAGGTACAATCAATAAATACACTCCACATTTTAATTGGTCACATAACATTTTCTCAAAGCTTATTAGGCAAAGTAAAATGCCTGGCTGTCTTTCTTTTTTTTGACAACCATTCCTCCAATCAACTTTCCACTTGGCTTATGAATTGCTGAGGGCCCGATGAAGTGCAATTGCAAAATACGAGCTGCTCACATTCATGGGACAAAGTGATAAGTGGTGCCTTATGTTCCCACTGTGCAGTATGTTCTGCACAAATCAAACATCATCCCCTCAGATCCTGCCACTCACTCTCTCTCCCCAGGGAGTGAGACGTCCACCTCACCTGCACTACTCCCTCATCGCTCCCTCGCTATCCAGGTCCATCCGCTCACGCTTGATTCCTGCCAGATGGTGCGTGTTTGCTCTCCACCAGTTACTCGATCGCCTCCGATTTTCTACCGGCCCCTGGTTGGATTTTAGTTTGCCTGAATTTCGTAAACCTGAAAACACCGGTACTCGGTCGCTGCGTTGTGCATTTTGGATCCGGAACGCGAGTCCTTGTAATTTGTTGCGATGCTGAAACCCCTAATGTCCGACACGCCGGCATTGTTACAAATGCATGCTGGGAAAAGCCTCATCTGCGTTGATGTTTCTGCACCAAAATGACACGTACAATCTAGCATTGCTAGATGATCCACATTCGTCAGATCCTAAACAACACACCTGCCGTGACTAAAATCATCAACTAAGACTAAACGTTTTAAATAGTCACGGACTAAATCAATGTATAAATGACACATAAGCAAGTGTTATCAAGACACTTTTTTGAGGTAAAACAGACTGCTTTACATAATGCAACAGAAAGATTTGAAACACAACGTGCGTCCTCGCCATGTGATCGTCTTGTATAAGGATGGAAAGGTTTGTGTAGTGAAATCACTACAACACCACGTTTGTCTCCGTAACCAATGCAACGGGAAACATCCCAAAAGCAGTTCTAAAAGTTTGAATCACCCACAACATACATTTAAGACATCGATCCTTCCATATAATGTATATAATCTCCTGTCGATTAAATGCAATCAGACAATGACACGGAAATGCACCAGCAAATACAGAGAAATAACACACGCTTACATTCTACTGAGGCCCCTCTTAATGACATGTAGCAGCTAGAACCTCTGAAAAGTCTCTGACAGTTCCTGTAACTGTGACCCATCATGAAAAAGTCACCTTCCACACGGACTCACATCCAACACACCCTCGCATACCTTTCCCACTCGGTCTTCTCTTTCCCTTACAAGACGAAGTACAGTAACTGGACGTGTTTTGCAACAGGGGAGCCCGAAAAAAGACACAATCTATTCCACACTTCAGTGTTACCTTAAGGCTCTGCTTTCTTTCCTTTGAGATAAAGGAACCAGCTCTAAAATCCTTCAGGGGCCAAAGCGATGCCATGTGTCTCCATGTGCAGGCACTGTGTGTGCGTGACATGTGATGATGGCCCAGTGCTTACTTTAGCCAGCCATAAAACCTTTACGCTGTGCCCCTGCTTTGGACTTCCCGTAACCAGCGAACGCACATTCTCGCTTTAAAATGGAACAAACTACAAAAACAAAAATACAAACAAAGGACCCGTTGCAGCCTTCCGCGGAACACATGAAATTAGTAAAAGCCCACATGCAGCGACCGCAGAAACAAACTTAAGTGCAAACACACCAAGATGCATGTGTGATCACCCCCCCGAATCATCAACATCACCCGAAACCCATTGCATCAGCGCACATCTTGAACAGAGGGGCTGCTGGGGAGAAAGAGAGGTCATCTGTTTTTACTTCTGCACGCTTTTTGTATGTGTGTGTGTGTGTGTGTGCAAAGGCTTCGCATGTGTTTTCAGTCTGGTGTTTATGTTGCGTTGCGTTGCAGTTGCAGTTGGAGGGGAGAGAAGCGCCGTCCCTGCTGGACTCGTGGAGGCAACGCCGCCGCCGCGCTGGACGGGTCGCGGCTCGGCAGAGGAGCCTCAGCGGGGGCACAAAATTGAAACCGTATCGGTTGCTGTAAACTCTGACCAAGGAAACGTAAATCTCAATTACTTTTATAAAGCCCTCAAGAAAGCCTTACCTCAGTGTGTGTGTGTGTGTGTGTGTGTGTGCGTGCGTGTGACCCAACATCAGTTTTTACCATCCAATAATCTAATAATCACTTCTTACCCCTCTGATCTGTTTCTGTTTAAGTTTTGCGTTTCAGTGTCCCGACATTGGATATTATGTGATGACTTTTAAGATGTCATAAACCGATTGGAAGAATACTTTCAGATCAAAGTTCTGTAACAATTATTATGACTGGATCTCCCCAGAGCGGACGACCAATTCATGTGGAAAACATCAAAACAAGGACCTTTCTCGCAGAAACGTTGCTCCACAGTTTCACTAGAGCAGAAATAAAAAAAGAAAAAAAGAAATCGCAATAGCTGATTTGATTTGCTCTTTTGTAGAAAGCTGAGGTGTCTCTAACTTGAGCGTGAACATCTGCACCGTAATGCTCAGCGAGCCGTGTCGACAGCCGTATGTTTTCAACACAGCACTTTAATGAATAACTAATCTTATTAGTCTCACATAGCAACCAGAAAACCACCCGAAAAACACCCGATTTCCGTTTCCCCCGTTGGCAGAGTATCTCTTATTTTCAGCCAGTTTCACGACAAAAGTTGTAAAGTATCTTTCAACTGTTTAACGCTCGGAGCCAAATCGCTGGCTAAACGTCCCGTGCATAATAAACACAGAGCGGAGAGCTGAGCTGTTTCATGTGCCGAGCTGCTGGCATCACTGGTGCTGCATGAGGGGATAAGCACCATGCTGTAGTGTGTGTCTGTGTGTGTGTCTGTGTGTGTGTGTGTGTGTGTGTGTCTGTGTGTGTGTACAGGCCTGAGGTGTCAACAGATCTGTATCAAGCAGTTTACTGCGGTTTTGAAGACAACTACATCGTAAGCAGCTTGAAATGCTGTTTTCTAAATGAAACTGGCTGTCTACTCACTGACCACACGTTGGCTCAGTTTCCCTCCCGAGCTTCCCAGTTGAGAGGGGAAATTTAAGATAGTGCAGAAAAGATCAATACGTGCCTCAGCTAGATTATTTGGTCATTGGAAATAATTATCTACAGCTATTGTTTTGAATTGAATTCTTTGTGGGCGAGTCAATCAACGTGTTCTTTATGTTTTCATCAAACAGCACAAGTCAACTAAGTTTAAAATAAATATTAACATACCACACAGCAAGAAGGAGACCCTGCACAACGCAAAACACACAAAAAGTCTTACGCAAGACTGTCTGTGCTGCATGAAAGGGCCATCGAGGAAAAGATGCTTTGCAGCTGCTGTTATTTACCGTCACTATCAGTATAAAAGCACTCAATACAGCTCATTATAGGATAAGACATTGCTTTTGCTACTACAATGACTGCAGATTACAACACTAATTCATTTTTCCCCTCCAGTAAACCAGCTAATCCCATTGTTGCACCACTCACAGTGAAAGCATAAGCATTGCAGCTACAAGTCCAACCCACAATCGCTAGATAAATAAATAACGCCTATGATGAAATCCTTTTCATGCTTCTTCTTAAGCAGAGCTTTCCTGCAAAGCTCTTTCTGTGTCTCTCCTTCTCTTTACAAAAGGCACACACCTATAACTAAGGAAAGGAGAAGAACTGTCATGCATTGCCTTGAATTTAATATCTAAACAAAACAACGTTGTGTGCTGGTTAATGCATAAGCGTGCATCCCTTTTCTGCATACAAACATGTGTGTGCGCGTCCTACCTCCGAGCACGCTGAGCTGTTATGGCCTTTGTGTGCTCAGCCAGCAGATCAGCCTTGGCGATGGCAGCCAGGGAGAGATAACTGGACATGTTCCTGCTCAGCTCCCTGTTCCCGCTCTGCAGGAATCGAACCGCCACCGGGACGGCGAGCACCATGACCGAGGGACAGCTGTAGTTCTGAGGGAAGAAGAAGAAGAGAGGAGGTTGAGAGGAGAGCGATCGTCATGCATCCAAGCAAAAGGAAGGGGACAAGTGGTATTATATATATACATGTATTTAAGGGAAGGGCAAATGTTTTCAGACTGACAGAAACATATTTCTGGGTTTGTAAGTCACAGCATGAAGCAGTTTGACCTAAAAGATATCCTGACCGCTGTGAACTACGCATCAAATAGTCATCTGACAAAAAGCAGTGGCGCTTTCCTCCAGCAGTAGAATGAGTATCATGAGGATTACAACTATAAGCTATAAGACACTTTGACATTGCTCACGTTTACAATGTGAATTCAAGATGCTGCGTGAAGGAAAAACAAGTGTGTTGTGTGTTTGTGGGATTTGAAATGCACCAGCACCCTCAACAGGACAGACTGACTCCCACTGTGTCCTTGTAGGCGAGTGGGTGTGCAAACCCCACAATAAGCTGCAGAGGTCAAAAGTCGAAAGAAGACAGGCTTCAAGTTTTTATTTCTAAGAACCTCAGCAGTGATTCAATGAGTCATGTGTGTTCTTGGATACGTTTCATCATATAGCTGCGATGTTAACTGCACTTCTTATAATTCATCTTCAACTAAAAGATTTCAAACTTAACCACCCTTATTTCTACTTCAGAATACCCAGAATACCCTTTAAACCGGATGTTCAGTTGATTTTTGCAAGAGTTGAATATTTGTCATCTTTCTGTCGTTGTCTGTCGTGTCTCTGTTTGGCCACTAGATGGCCCCGCAGACACAGTATCACCAAAACGTTATTCACGATGCTCCATTAACTATTATCTGTCATCCATCTGCCATCTACACTAAATTCTCCACCCCACCTCTCTCTTTAATCTAATCAGGGACTCACTTAAGCGCTCACATTAAAAATGATAAAACCATGTAGTTTCTATCATGAGCCTGAAATCTGCAGGCCTGTTGTACATGTGTGCGTGGTGCACCAGCAGTGAGCTGATGTTCTTGCTTTTTGCTCTTCTCTGTGGGAGTGGAAGGGTAAGGAGCATTCACAACGAAAAGAAAACAAAAAGAGTGGAAGGAGAGATGAAGATAGTCAGAGGGTGCAAAGAAGTTCAGAAAGAACGAGGGACACCGTGAAAATAGGTCGAATAAAATGAAGAGGAAATGAGACAGAACCAAATAGAGGGAAGGGAAGAAGTGCTTTCCTGATAACTGTTCAGAATTAAGACTTAAAAGCCAGGAGTGGCTGTCAGAACCTTTAGTCTCACCTTCACATGAATGTGTGCAGTGACTTTCCCTCAAGAATCTGTCTCATTAAGAGAGAATTAGGGGGGGGGGGGGGGGGTGAGTAAGGGATTCAGCTTCAAAGACCTGATGGGGAAAGTAGGCCCAATATAGATTTAAAATGTTGAGGGTCATTTTAAATCTACATCGTGCCTACTTACCCCATCAGATCACATGAGAAGGATGATGGTGATTAAATAAAGAATATTCGCTCTTAAAGCAAAAAAAATCTTTGAATTTAATGCATAATGGATGAATGTTCTGATTCAATCACGTCTACTTCCAAATTCTCAAAAGTGCCTTGGTGTGGGCTTTTTCGTGTTCGTAGTTGTGTGTTCCCGAGTAGGCTGCTAAACTCTGCCCTGCAAGATGTGCACTGATACACATCTGTGGTTATTTTTAATTTGGTAAATAGTAAATTCTCCCGTCCAGAGGTGGGTTTGAACCTGTCAACCTTTTTCTATGTGCCAAAACCTGTCCGGCAGATTCCCTGCTGAAGAACCACATCATACGGACTCGTTCCTCAGTGTCGACAGGTATTGCAGAGGTATGTGAAGTATGTGGCATTTGGGCTTCAAACACAACACAACGAAATTAGAGTACAGTGTGTGTGTGTGTGTGTGTGTGTGTACCTGCAGGATGCAGCTGGTGATGTCCGAGGCTATCTTGGTATGCGGCGTGTCCTCTGTGTTTTCACCTTGCGGGGTGAGGTTATGTTCGAGACACGACTCCCACAGCCCCACCAGAGCCGTGCTGTGCCGCTCGATGGAGCCCGTCTCCCTTATGGCCGTGGTGATGCGCGTTATGCAAATCTCCACCACGGCCTGGTCGTTGTCATTGGTCAAATAGTCCTGTCAGCCGGCAGGCGGTGAGAGGATACAAGCATTAAGGACACGGTGATAAACGAAGGACAAAAAGATGAATTATGGATAAGATCATGAATAATTATGCAAACTGTGTCCCTTTGTTTGTATAATGGAGATCTATGTGTGCTGGTTCCGCATACTGACCTGTGAGCAGGAGATGGCCTTGATCTGGTCCAGAGCCTGAGACAGACAGGCTTCGATCTCCGTGTCCTCCAGAGAAAACAGGTCCCCTGCTCTGGACAGATCCCTGTGGCCAAGCACCTGGCCGAACAGCTGGTGCATTGTGGTGCTGGCTTCGGACCGCGTTCAGGCAGTACGGGTCTGGTACGGCCCAGTTTAAGAAGCCTTAATGGCCAATAAACACGTCCCCGACATGCTGATCAAGGAGAGCAAACTTTTGAATAGATAACCATTTAGAGAGAATACAAAGTTGTTCCCAAAAGAGTACAAACCATCCAAAACAAGAGTTCTTTAGACATTTTAGTGTCTATTCCTGTGAAAGCACAAATCACACTACTATATCTCAAGAATGATTCATTATTTGGATTTGGTCCTCAAATGCTCTTCAGTACAGTCCAGGGTCGAGTGAGTGGGTCGCAATGTTTTCCCGAGTCTGCCCGAGGTCTGTTACCATGGAGACAAGGTGTTATCTGGAGAGCGCGTTCGACAGCAGAGCCCTGAGGAGAGAAGGGAAGAAACAGGAAGGGATGAATAAATTAACTAAAGACGACTAGATGCTGGCATAGCCATTTTGTATACAAATATGAATATTCTGGCAAGCAATAGAATCTACAGCTGATGAGAAAATCCCCTTTTAGAAGATTCGGACAACTTTAACAAGCAAGAGACAAGTGAAAAGTGGATGGAAGTCAATATTATAGGATTATTATAGTAAGTAGTACTTAAAAATACAATATCTGAAGAGTTTGAGTGACACAGATATCCGTATGCATCAGGGAAACAACCGGCCTGGCTCGGTCAGAAATTAAAGTGCGAATGATGTGAATAAGATGACTCACACTAATCTGTCAGCTACAAAATTATAGATACCTAGAGAGGCTCACACACACACACACACACATGCATGCACTCTGGGAATGTGTGACTACAGTTTCCGCTTCACGGAGCAGTTTGCTTAAACTGCGCAGCCTCAGTGTCCTCAGTCCTCGGCCTTGAAGTCTTGTGAATGGCGGCAGAGTTTGGGGAATTGAAAAGCACTGTGTTAACCATTATCTCCGTTCCTGTGAAATGAAATCAAACATTGAACTATAAGAGGCCTATAAGAGGTGGGGGGGAGGCAGGTTTTACACGCACGCACATACAAATGTGAACACTGCACTCACAATCAACGACAAAAAGAAATTTTTGATCAATGAACACAAATCCTCATCGGTTCTCCCTCATGAAAACAAAGACAAAGACACACACACACTGCACGTCC